>JXCR01137434.1:0-22172 GCA_002079205.1 Phalaenopsis hybrid cultivar | reverse complement strand
CAAGTAAAAACCATCACATTTATAATTAAATCCACTTCTAACATGCATCACAAAATCCTAAACATGAATTCTACCCATTACAAAAGAAAAGTAAAATGAAAACAACAGTATAATTATCTCATACCATTATTTCCAAACAAGAAGAGAGAGTAAGAAAAACACATCACAAAGCATGAAAAAAACACAACAGAAAACTTCATTTCATCGAAGTGAATCCACTAGATAAGTGTTTACAAAATCATAAGATAATGAAGAACATAACACTTAGCTTTTTCCCTTCTAAAGAAAGAAGAAAATCTCTCCCACAAAGTCTCCCGCTGATCCATGCAATGCTAGAACATCTCCTTACAAATGCTCTCAAAATCTCCTCTCCAATCTCTCCAAAAGGGTAGAAATCTACATTTCTACTCCTATTCTAAAAACCCTAAACTTTCTCCACACTTTTCCTAACATTTCTCTCACACATAACCCTCTTTTTCTAACCTAAATTCGTTCTTTTAAAGTGTAGGGATGAAGTTTGAAGAGTTACCACAAGAACCCTTTCAAAAAGCATCCAAATATGTTGAATTTTGACCCATAACTGCCAAAAGTCGGTCCATAGTCATCCCGGATGCCGTCGACACCATTTTGGCGCCGTCGGCGAGCAGCTGCGCAGCTCCATCGTTTGGCTCCGTTTTAGCTTTGTTTTGCCCCATTTCAATTGCGTTGTGTTCCTAACAGATAGCCCTACAAAATAAACATGAAACTCTGTTTCGCCTCATTTCAGTTGCGTTGCGTTCCTAACAGATAGCCCTACAAAATAAACATGAAAACAACCTTTCTTTAAAGTGTAATGTCATTCAAAAATATGCAAGAAGTGTAAAAGAGATTAAGCATCGAAAGGTGACAGGGCAAAATTTCATTTCTTGCTTTTTTTTACTTCAAATTGCACCGTTTTTGCATTTTTTTGCTCCAATGACCATAATTAATCATACCCACAAAAAAAATCAAAAATACCCTCTTTAAAGTGCAATATCATAAAAAATAGTGTAAAATAGGTATGAAAATCTCAACATATTTTTTTTTGCATATTTTTGCTCTATTGACCCTAATTCATCATTCCTGCAACAAAACATCAAAAATACCTTTCTATCTTTTTGCTCCAATGACCCTAATTCATCATTCCTGCAATAAAACATCAAAAATACCTTTTTTAAGAGTGCAATATCATCAAAAACAGTGTAAAATAGGTATGAAAATCTCAACATATTTTCCTTTGGTCACCTCTCTAGAGATCAAGCAACCAGAAATCATACTTATCATGGATGAAAGAAGGGAATTTGCCTTGACAAACAATGATGAGCAACCAAAGAAGGATTCTTCGTCGGGCGCTATGACAGAGAAGGAATTCAAGCAAATGATCAAACAAGTTTGAGAGGCCTTAACCCAATCTAAATGCGGTGCATTGATTCTAAAAGGTAGACCTTATCTAGAGGAATTTGATGTCGTACCCTTCCCTAAGGGTTTTGTGGCCCCAAAATTTAAAATATTTGATGGGAATAGAAATCCCAGACAACATCTAGTACACTTCCAAATCAATTGGGGCAACACAATAAATAGCGAAGCTTTGCTCTTCCGACAGTTCGTCAGCAGCTTGTTAGGGATCTCCTTCGATTGGTATACCAATTTACCCAACGGATCAGTGAAGACCTTTGTCAAATTGGAACAACTATTCTGAAGAGATTTGTAGGAGCGGATCATCATGTGTCTATAGGAGAGCTCATGATGAAAAAGTAAAAGCCCAATGAGACTTTGGTGGATTACATTTTGAGGTGAAGAGAACTTAGCATGAAGTGTACCTTGACAGGCTATATTTTGAGGTGGAGAAACCTTAGCATGAAATGTGAACCTCAGCTACAGGAACATCAAATGTTAAAATTCTTACTCAAGAGCATTCATGGACCAGTAGCTTTCATGCTCAAGGGACTCACCATCAAATCCTTCAAGAAGCTACTCAGTAAAGCCAGCAGCCTTCAAGAAGAAATCAAACATATGGATTCACATGAGAAGTCCAAGGCAACCATAATGTTTGAAAAGAAATCAGGAATAGTTGTGACTATCAATAAAGGAAAATAGCCAATGAAGATATATCAAAAAAATCCTCGTTAGTCTTCATCATAGCAGGCTCAGAAACAGAATAGCCAATCCAACCAGCGACTGCCTCAAGGAGGGTCATGTCAGATTAAGAGAATATCTCTTGCAGAAAGATAGAAAATGGTGTATTCTTTCAAAGATGAAGCCGTGTCCAAAATGTTCAGAAGACTGATGAAGAAGCCTGAGTTCAGACTACCAGAGCCAAAGAAGCCGATGAAGTTGACAAGAAAGATCAACCAAATTATTGATCGTATCACCGATTGCTGGGACACTATAGAAGAATGCTTCATCTTTATGAATTGGCTCGAAAAGAATCTTAAAGAAGGGAATATAACAATCCCAAAAAAAATTTTAAGGGAACCTGAAAAGGGTTCCATTAATATGATTACGATCGAGCCGATTTCTTCGATTAATCCATATACTGGAGAAAAGGGATGAAGTACTAATTGGGAAAAACTAAAGAGGGTCCTAAATCAAATCTAGAAATCATCAAAACAATATTCCACATATACTGGAAAAGATGGATGGAGTGAAGTTTGGAGCAAATCATCTAAGAAAATATTGAACCAAATCCAGAACGCGTGAAAATAAACTTTCGTTCAGTGTCTTCATCCTGTCGAGTCCGAGATGAAGATTTCACCACAAGATCCGTCATCATCAAAGAAAAAGAAGAAGAAGAACACTACCATAAAGATTAATAGCATGGAGGGTAGGATAGGGGATGCCTCTTCTAGATTGGTTGTCTCGGTTTCGGGGAGGAAAATCCTCAAACTCCTGACTTTGTATGATTATCTTTTTACCCCTCTGGGGTCTTAAGAATATAATGATCATGATTTTTGCTACGTTTTAACTGTTTCTAGTGATGACTTAATCAATTATGACCAATATAACTTTGATCTTGATTCATAAAATGATCCTCAAGTCCTACTTAAGTCCGGCGAACTCGCTAACAAGACCAAAGAAGACATCAACGATAACAGCTATGACAGCACCAGGAGTGAGGAGCCAATCCTCGAGCACCACGGTGCACCACTTACCATCAACTTAGATCTTTTTGAAAAAGAAGAAACACCAGAAAATTCAACAATGGTACCTCAATAAGAAGAAATTACAGAAATAAACTTGAGGAGGGGGAAAGTGCTACACCTGAAAACAGCTCCAGTGGATAAAGGAAAATAAATAGTAACTCGAGAAGAATTATCTCCACCTCCACCAGTGGAAAAACCACACAACCAAGTGAAAATTGGAGGACCACATAAAGTGGATTACAACGTGCTAGCTCATCTTAGGAAGTTACTGACCTGATTAAGCATCTATGATGCTCTAATCCTATCAAACAAGATGAGAGAGTCCCTGGTTACAGCTTTGCTTGACCCAGAGGTTTGCTTAGCTCAGTTGACCAGCACATCCTCAGATGAAGTTTGCTCTTGGAAAGAACAGCCTAGGGTGACCTTCACCAATGAAGATTTGCTGCTCGGTATTGCCAACCACAACCGACCACTCTACATCTTCGTTAACATCAATAGATTTGTGTTATCAAGAGTTTTAATAGATCCTAGAGCATCACTCAACTTGATGAGTCTACGAACATTGACCTATTTGGAAATTGAAGCTCAGAAACTTACATCCAATTAAATAATGTTAAGAGGATTTGACTAAAAGGGAGAAAGAGCCCTTGGATCGATTTCATTGTTTATGAAGGTTGGAGAACTAGCAACAACCGCCAAGTTTCATATCATCAACTCCGATACCTCTTTCAACGCTCTACTTGGTTGACCACATGGTTCCATAGTCTCTACACCAGTTCATCAAGTACTACAAAGAAGGACAAGAACATTGCATCAAAGGAGATATAGAAATGTTTGTAGTTCATGAAGTTGGCATTCATGAAGATGCTGCCTACTACACGCCTCCAAAGAAAACTTTCTTCTCTCGTAAAATTGTAACAAATGAAAGTAAAGATCTAGAAGAAGTACAATGGTATGGTCATTCAACTCTGCTTCAGCGAGCTTCCACTACTCTCTTACAACAAGTTGGTGGAGCTTCTTTTAGTTTGCGCACCCGAGGTCGAGGCCGGGGACGTGGACGAGGAAGAACCAACTTAATCGTTGAACAGACTAGGCCAACCATCAACATCGGTGATGAAGATAGTTTTAAAGATAAAATAATGTTGAAAAAATAAAGGAAACCTCAATACGAGATATCTTTAGAAGATGCGGAGAAAAGCGAATATGAGAAGATGTATGATCAGATAAACCACTATGTGAATACTATGACCCTTACTCCGATCCTCCCTCAAAAGGTCAAGAGTTTAGAGGTCAAGGAAGTCTGAAGTGCTGGTTCAAAGCCAATCAAATTTTACCGTGTTTCTACCTCTACTTATATTGAAAATCATGTAAATTTGGATAAGGATTCTAATGAATTAATGGAATTACCTTTGGTTACTTTTTGCCTTACGTACAAAAGTTAATTCAATAAAGACATTTGCCAAAATAAATGCCAAAAGATAAACTAAAACTTTTTAAAAAATTATGGAATGTTAAATGTTGAACTCCCAACTCAAAAGAGGGACTTGAATTTGGTACAGTCAGACCAGTTGATGATTCATAATTTTGTATGGTTGTTACTAGTGAATCAAGGGAGGATTGCCTCAATATAGAGGACGACTCTATTGATCAACCATTAGAAGATGCTCTGTCAGAATTTGAGGAGGAAATTAAATCAACAGTTGATGAATTGAAAGAAATCAACCTCGGGACAGAAGAACAACCTCTACCTACATTTATAAGTTCTCTACTTAACGATAAAGAATCTCTACGGTTGATCAAATTGCTAACAAAATTCAAAGTTTGCTTCACATGGAGTTATGATGAAATGTCGGGACTGTCAGCAAAGGTTGCAGTTCATAAACTCGGGGTGGATAAGAATATAATCCTAATAAAACAAGCTCCAAGAAGAATGCGCCTTGAAATAGAGCAACAAGTTATTGCCGAGGTAAAGAAATTAATAGACGCTAACTTTGTAAAAGAAGAGCAATACCCCACATGGTTAGCCAATATTGTACCTGTCAAGAAGAAAAATGGACAAATCCGTGTTTGCGTCGGCTTCAGAGATTTAAACAAAGCTTGTCCGAAAGATGAGTTTCCACTACCAATACTGGAAATGATGGTGGATATCGCTTCTACACATGAAATCTTCTCTTTTATGGACGGATCATTGAGTTACAACCAAATCAAGATGGATCCCAAGGATGCAACACTTACATCCTTCAGAACGCCGATCAGAATTTTCTGCTACACAGTGATGCCGTTTAGGTTAAAGAATGCTGGAGCAACATATCAATGTGCAATGACAAAGATTTTTGACGACCTCATTCACAATTAAGTAGAATGCTACGTGGATGATTTGGTCATAAAAAACAAACAAAAAATAGACTATTTGTATGATTTAAGGATCGTGTTCAAATGATTACGACAATACAAACTCAAGATGGGTCCCTTGAAGTGCGCCTTTGGCGTTACATTTGGAAAATTTCTAGGATTCAATGTCCGTCATTGGGGAAACAAGATCGACCCAAAAAAGATTAAAGCTATCTTGAAAATGCCTCCTCCCAAAACCTTGAAACAACTATGTTCCTTCCAAGGGAAGTTGGCATATCTAAGAAACTTTATTTTAAATCTCTAAGGTAGGTGTTAGCCCTTATCGACATTAATTAAAAAGGATGTAAAATTTGTTTAGGAAGAGAATTTCCAACGGGCTTTCGAGGACGTTAAATAGTATTTAATGACACTTCCTATTTTGGCAACCCCTATCCCAAGGAAACCTTTGATACTTTATACCCCGACCCTAGATGACTCTCTTGGAGCCCTCTTAGCCCAAGTCAATGATGAGGCTAAAGAAAATGCACTCTACTACTTGAGTCGTCGTCTGATACCAACGAAAGTAAGGTATCCACCTATTGAGAAGCATTGTCTGACGTTAATTTTTTCCGCCCAAAAGCTTAGACATTACATGCTCTCTCATAATATTATCCTAATTTCAAAAGTTAACCCATTGCAATATTTGATGACCCGACCAACACTCTCCGGACATCTAGCAAGATGGTCGATGATCCTATTGTAATTTGCTATAACTTTTGTTCTCCTCCGTGCTATTAAGTGATAGATTATAACAGACTTTCTTGCTGCACACCCACTACCAGCTGGTTCCCCTCTCAACGATGAGTTACCAGACAAGCAAATACTATAAATGGAATTCTCCAGCGCGCAATGCTGAGAAATGCACTTCGACGGAGCTTCATCAGCTAGAAAAGATAAAGGATCAGGCACAATCATACCGGGCAAATCAGGGATCAGTTTGATATTTATCATGCCAGATAAAGGTATGTTGAGGTTCTCATACCACCTGATAAAGTCGTGCACCAACAAAAAAGTAGAGTATGAAGCCTTAATCACCGGATTGGAATTGACAATCTCAATGGATATAACAAAAATTGCCATTTACAGTGACTCTCAATTTGTCATCCAATAAGTCGCTGGACAATACAAAATTTTGAAACCAAGACTAGAAGAATATCACCGATATGCGATAAAGCTATTGGAGCAAATCCCCTACGTGACTTTCTACTGGAATCCTAGAGGAGATAATGCCCATGCCAACGCTATAGCAAAACTCGCTAAAGAAGTGGTGTGTCCCCCAGAGGATTCCATTGAAATCTCAGTACAAGGTAAACAAGTTTTGTCTCAAATCGATCTCAAAACTCTACACAAGATCGGAAAAGAAGAAATAATGATTGCAGTTGAAAATATTAACGAAGATTGGTGCAAGCCATTTATAGAATATTTGCATACTGGAAACCTGCTGGAAGACAAGTCTGAGGCCCATCACATTATAAAAAGGGCTATGTCATATGCCTTGGTTGGTGATGTCCTCTACAGAAGATCATTCGACCAAATGTGGCTACGATGCTTAAGCAAAGACGAAGCACATAATATCATCAAAGAAGTACATGCCGGATTATGTGGCGCTCACCAGGCAGGATAAATAATGAAAATGAAGATCAAGAGACTCAGATATTATTGGCCAGCAATGATGTCCGACTACATGGATACAGCCAGAAAATGTCACCAGTGTTAAGTGCATGAGGTGGTCTTGCACCAATCTCTGAATGTGCTACACCCAACTGTTGCTTCATGGTCATTCAAGTGTTGGGGCACAGACATAATAGGTCCGATAGACCCTCCATCCTTCAAAGGACACAGACTTATACTTGCCGCTATGGATTATTTCTCCAAATGGGTAGAAACACTGTCACTATGAGAGGTTACGACATAGCACGTTCTTCAGTTCTTCAAAAGCCAAGTCGTCTAACATTTTGAAGTACCGCGAAGAATAATTTTTGATAATGGGACAGCTTTTAAAAGCACGAAAATCAACAATTTTGTCAAAAGACATGAAATAGATTGGAGATACTCTATAATTTACTATCCCAAAACAAACGGATTGGCTGAAGCATTCAACAAAACATTGGTACAGATTTTAAGGAAAACACTGGACGAAAACAAAAGAGATTGGCATAATAAATTGTTAGAAGCTTTGTGGGCCTACCGAACAACGTTCAAGACTCCCACTCAGTGTACACCCTACATGCTCGTGTACGAGTCCGAGGTCGTACTACCACTAAAAATTCAAATGCCGTCTCTCAGAGTCGCTGTTGCTAACCAACTAACACCAGAAGAAAGTGCAAAGCTCAGGCTTGAGGAACTAGAGAGTCGGGAAGGAAAATGACTTGAATCACAACAAAATTTAGAACTTTACCAGGCAAAGATGGTACAAGCTCATGACAAATTGGTCCGCCCAAGGACATTCAAAGTTGGTAACCTCGTTGTGGTGCTCAAAAGGCCTATTCTTGCACACCACAAGATAGGCGGAAAATTTGAGCTAACTTGGGAGGGACCTTTTTTCGTTGAAAAGGTTTATGCAGGAGGAACCTACCAGTTAGTGGACTTCCAGGGTGAAAGACCCATGCTACCAATCAACGGACGATACCTAAACTATGCATCCTAACATTGCTTGCCTTCGCTTGATTTGAAATTTTGAAATTTTGAAATTTTGATTGTTTTGGGGTTATCTATGTGGCCAAAAGTCTGTGACCGGGTCCAAAATTTTTATAACAAAATTAACCTCAACATAATAAAAATTTTGAAAGTTACACACCTTAATTTTCTCTTTTAAAACTTAATATGCCACTAATTGAAATGAAATTCATACATAAATAAATGATCTCTTCACCAAAATAAACAAAAATTTCCTTTAATAAATACTTTGTTTTATTCTTATTCATGCTAAATTTCAGCCCACTAACATTTTTCTTGTCGTTTGTAGAGAAATGTCAGGCTAGAGGCTGATCTTCGCCTTCAAATATGGCTGGAATCTCGCACTAAATGAAGAAATGTCAACATTAGGCGGCACTATAGACTTTGACATGAAATTTAACCAGGTTGGCATGGATTGCGAGGGGCCTTTAATGAATTTCATCAGTCAACGGAAAAAGGAAGGGCTACCCTCACTACTAAGGGTGGCCACCAAAGACAGTGCGTCACTGAAAGGAAAGAACGTGATGGTACAATAGGACCCAATAGAGGGGCCAAGCTATTTACCATCTATGATAGCTACGCCAACTGGAGGCCTAGTTTCTGCATATGGAGGGGCCTAGTTACATCAATGAAAGGATATCATTTACTGCACTGCAAAGAACAGAGTGAAAAAACACTAGCCAACGCTAACAGAGAGCTTTCTTACGAGAAGAGAAGAGACGTCAGAAAGAGGCAGGCAACTTGCTCGCTCCTATTCCTTAGGGAAACATTTATGATCCGGGCATGAAAGAGACCTCCTCCAGCCAACCCACTATAGACGAGGAGTTTGAGTTTGTTAAAAAGCCAAACATATTACCATCTTTGAATGTTTTGTATGTTGTTTGCCCTACCTGTAATGCCAAAATACTTGCAGGAGCGTCAGCTGCGGGGCATTCGTGGAGTGCCCGGACTACAACGTCCTAAACTTAAAACACTACAACACATTAGAGGAATATGCATCTACCGATGATGGATCTCAGACCGCTAATTATGAGCCATATGTCCCAATGGATGTAGAGCCGTATGTTCTGAGGGAGACAGAGCCAAACGTCCTATCAGACGCACAATTATACATTTCGTTAGAGCTAGAGACAACACCAGCTTGGGTTCCTGCTGATGTTCAAAAGAGGGAATACCCACGAAAACTGCTGACTCCCAGTACGGTGGAATATAATAAATGAGCAAAGTAAAAAAAAGAGACTTCGAGTTCTATGAAGAGGTACAGGGAAAATTCATCAACATATTGGAGGGATTAGAATTGTATACCATAGTCTTCTCAGAGACTGACAAACAAAGTATTCATGACTGCATTTTTGACCTAAGGGATAGAGGTCAAGTAGGTTTACTTATGGAAATTACCTCCTTTGAGCTGAGGAAATGGATGCAAGGAAAAGGGAGGATTATCATCCAGTGTGGCTGCTGCTATGTCGACGCTATTTTGGGGGTTTGTGGAGAGTTGCCTGTAAGAAGATGTCGGTCACCGGAATTGAAATTTTGTCGTCCGCTTTGGAAGAAGGTTGAAGTGTGAAATCAAACTAACCCCATATTTTTCATAGTTTAAAATGAAGGAGCACTATACCTCAAATCTCGCATCTATCCCAAAGGATAAACACAAGACTTGAGGATGAGGCATGATCAAATAAACTAAGGAAAGTATGACATCCGTTTGGTTTGCAAAACCTTTGTATTTGCCGACAAGTTCCCCTTTTTAATGTAAAGGATTAAATAGGGTTTATATTAAGCTGGGTTTGAACATGCTTCCTATAAGGGCAAGCCCCTATAGTTAATTACATATTAAATGACCAAAGTCAATTAAGAGGACTCTCGATAAAAATTAGGAAATATTATCTTCAAGGAGTTTTAAAGGGTAGGACTTTTCAATGAGATCGAATGTAGAGGTGTGAAATTGGATTGGTTCAAATTTGGAACATTTTATTGTGAAATTCAAAGGAGGAGGAGCTAGGGGATGTCATGGATCCAAAAGAAAACCTCGGTGACTTCCCAAGCTATCCTAATCTTTGGTTTCAATTTTGAGGAGAAATATTTAAGTGTTTCATCCTATCAATTTTATTAGTTTGGGCTTATATTCGTGTGAAACGATCACACAAATAGCCTGAAAGATGTGAGGGTTTAGGTTGTGAAAAACAACAACCTCAGAATCCTAAGACGAGTTAGGGCTTATATTGTATAGTATGGCTATGCAAAGACCTAAAGATGATGTGAGGATTTACACAAGCAACCTCAAAGTCCTATGGCTTTGTTGTTTAAGTCTAAGGAAGGAAGATTGGTTTAGTTGGGGAAGATAGGTTTTACTGTTGAAGATGGTCGTCGTGCCCACCATGCTAGCTCCAAGCTTCTCGCCGCGAAGAGTTTGAGTTTTCTAGTGTGTCAAGTTAGAATGTCAAATCAGGTGGCCCTATGGTTGAAGTTCTTTAAATTTTATGAGGGCATATTGAAGTTGATTAGAGCGACACCGGTTTGGATCCTACGGGTCCCTCATTCCGGCACTCTATTGGATTTACTTAGTCCAAATGAACTTACTAAACCGTCGTCCCGGCACCACTATTTTCTATTGGAATCACTTAGTCCAAATGAATTTACTAAACTCTCGTCCCGGCATCACTATTTTCTATTGGAATCACTTAGTCCAAATGAATTTACTAAACTCATATTAATGAGTTCCATAATTTCATTTAAACCGTGGGAAGCCTCGTTAGCAACCGTAGGTTACCTTCATGAATTCCATAATTTCATTTAGACCGTGGGTCCAAATGAATTTACTAAACTCAACTTAATGAGTTTCATAATTTCATTTAGACCGTGAGACCTCGTTACTAAACTCAACTTAATGAGTTCCATAATTTCATTTAGACCGTGGGAAACTTCATTAGCAATGTAAGGTTACCTCCTGAATTCCATAATTTCATTTAGACCGTGGGTCCAAATGAATTTACTAAACTCAACTTAATGAGTTTCATAATTTCATTTAGACCGTGAGAGCCTCGTTAGCAACCGTAGGTTACCTCCTCCGAGGGGTTCCCGATTTTCTTTAAATCGTGAGAAGCCTCACCGTAGGTTACCTCCTCCGAGGACCATAATTTCATTTAGACCGTGGGAAGCCTCGTTAGCAACCGTAGGTTACCTCCTCCGAGGACCACTATTTTCGATTGGATTCACTTAGTCCAAATGAATTTACTAAACTCAACTTAATGAGTTCTGGCCTTATGATTGAAGTTCTTTAAATTTTATGGAGGCATGTTAAAGTTGATTAGAGCGACACCATCCCTCGTTCCGGCATCACTATTTTCTATTGGATTCACTTAGTCCAAATGAACTTATCAAACGCATCTTTAAATTTTATGAGGTCATATTAAAGTTGATTAGAGCGACACCAGTTAGGATCCTACGGCTCCCTCGTTCCGGTATCACTATTTTCTATTGGATTCACTTAGTCCAAATGAACTTACTAAACCCTCGTTCCGACACCCACTATTTTCTATTGGATTCACTTAGTCCAAATGAATTTACTAAACTCAACTTAATGAGTTCTTAATTTCATTTAGACCGTGGGAAGCCTCGTTAGCAATCGTAGGTTACCTCCTCCGAGGGATTCCCGATCATCCAAAGACTGTGGGAAGCCTCGTTAGCAACCGTAGGTTACCTCCTCTGAGGGATTCTCGATCATCAGATAGAGACGTCTTAATTTAGTTGCAATTGTAGTTTTGTGTGATGTTTGTGATTAAATTTTGAGCTGTTTTATATTTAAATTTAGTTGAAGTTGTGGTTTTGTGTGATGTTTGTGATTAAATTTTAAGTTGTTTTATATTTCGAATGTTGTGGCGGTGAATTTTATCTTGGTTGATTTTAGTTTTGGTTTTGGTTAACATGCAAGTTTATGTTGTTTTCATACATGTAGATAAATACAAGTATAAAGAAAAAGAAACAACATGGGCATAAAGGGAAGCACGAAAGGAAAAGGCACAAGAAAGACAATACTATAAACTGTAAAAGCATACCTGGCGAGTCTTCTCGTTCCACCACCTGAAACATAAAAAATGCATGTGAGGGCATTTATGAAGTGTAGGAAAAGTAAAGTTCTGGTATTTTTCCTAACTCTATATTATTTCCACCACCTAAAACTTAAAAATGCATGTGAGGGCATTTATGAAGAGCAAGAAAAGTAAAGCTTTGGTGGTTTTCCTAACTCTATGTTGTATTTTATGAGTCCTTAAAAGTTTAATTAAGGATAATTTTTTTGAGCAAAGTATATTAAGTTTAATAGACCCCTGAGGTATCCAACAAGTTAGGAGGAGGAAGCAAGTCCATGCCTCCCTCTCACCAAGTGGTGAAAAGCCTCGAGTCAATTTAAACTTATTATGTTGCTTAATGTTCCATCCAGTGAATACTTCTAATGCTCAGTGAACATTGATGTCTTAATTATCCTTAAGAAAGGGGTAATTATCTTTTACCATTTAATTTAAAAATTATGTGAAAAAATTTCCTTAAAGGGCAAGTTGGTGTAACCTGAACACTTAGACAATTTTTTTAATTTGGCTTAGTGGTGTTTCAAGGATGTTTGATTACGTTATGTTTATATTTATTTTTAAACCTAATTGGGCTTAATGGTGTTTCAAGGATGTTTGATATAATTATGTTTATTTCCTTAATCCTCATTTAGTCAATTTTGATTTGGCCTAAGTCACCACTAAGCCCTTAAGACCTAGGTCAGTGTCTTAATTAGTTTTGAAAAGGTTAACCTTTAAGTGGTCATGATTCATGATTTCTTTTTTATTTAAAAAAAAATATAAAGTATTAAATTGATTAATTATTGACTTCAAAAGTCATACCCCTAAGTCCAAGATCATTTAATTATAATATATAATTATTGACTTCAAAATTCATACCCCTAAGTCCAGGATCATTTAATTTTAATAAACTTCCAAATTTCAATAATTAGAAATTTATTAACTTAATTGAGAAAGTGAGATTGGTTTCTACCAATTAACCTCTTGTGTTCCAAACATTGAATAAATTGATTAAGATCAGAGGTTGCCCATTTCCCTCCTTAACTTAAGCTTAAACGTTAATTAAGGCTAAATTTCCAAAATTACACATTTGCCGCTAAGGCTCTAACACTTCATAATTTGTCAAATTCAATTCACATAACTTTGAAATTTTTATCCTACCTCATTCATGGGCCAATTAAGGCATTAGAGGAGAAAATACAATTTTTATAATTTATTTTATTTTATATAATTATTTTAATGCAAAATAGAATTTTTCAAAGAAAATTCCTAACTTGACCAAGGTGAATTATAATCCTTTGAAATTTTTATTGGAGGTAGAACTAGACCAGAGAAGCCTGCAAACCAAATTTCCTGATTTTTGGAATTCTCTGTGATTTATAAGAATTATTTTAAGTTCTGGGTTATTTAATAAAAATAAAATATTTTAAATGATGAAAATATGTTTTATGTCTTTGAAAAATTTTTATGAGGTTAGAGAACTCACAGGAGTAAATTTCATATTTTTCTGATTTTTTTTTTATTTATTAGAATTATTTTAGTGGAAATCCATTTTTTTAGCCTTTAAAAATTATTTTAAGCTTCAAAATACCATGTCCTTATTTAGAGAACCAAGAAAAATATCCTAATTAATTCTAAGTTCTTAGCAAATAATTTAGAATATTTCCATGAATTTTATAATTTTTGTGTTTTTTTATGAATTTTTAAATATTTAAAATATGCTAAAAATCAAGTTTTTATTCTAAATATTATTTTATTTTTATAAAATATACCTGATCACAAAGAACTTAAAAAACTAAGTTTTATAATTTTTTGAGTAATATTTTGCTTTTTAAAATTCATTTAAGTGTCTAAAGTGGTATTTATCTTTAAAAATCAACTTAAGTTATCAAATGAACTCAAAGTTTTATAGTGAGTTCTCTGGATCATAAACCACAGTGGAGATAAAAAATCAAGTCATTTAAATGTTTATATTTTCCAAATATAATTATTTTAGTGATTTAGTGTTTATAAAATTTAAGTGCACTTTAAATGACTTGGCCATGAAATTATTTCCAAAAGCTTCTCTGGTCATGGCGGACCTTCCAAAATTTTCATAGAATTTTCTAATCAATATACTAATTTCCATGATTATTTTAAGAAAATAATGTGCAATAACTTGAAAAATATGGATCTCTGTATAGGAACCTCCTCTTACTTTAGAGAAATCAGAGGATGATTCCCTTGACAGAGGCTATAACATGCCAAAATTTCAAGCCAATGTGATGTATCAATATGCATGGAGAATCAAATGATCCCAAAAAGTTTTAAATTAATTAAAAATACTTTATGCATCAAATGGACTTGAAATTTATTCCACATTATTCTCCTCTATTTACTGAGCAAGAGGGTATTTTTATTTTATTTTTGTGATTTTTCTACACAAAGTTATGGATTTTTGAAGTTTAGGGAGTTTAAATAAATAAAAAAAGCCTTTTTTTCTATTTAAACCGCGCATGCTGATTAGATCCTAGGCAGCTCCGAAGGCATGCGTAACACGCTCTGGTTGGACGCAGCCGTCCACGTAGCTTCTGACTCGACTCATTGTTTATGCCCTGAAGCGCTATCCAGCTAGATCTCCTCCATCCATTTGATACACGCTCGATCAAACGACTCCCCTTCATCATCCTCGATAGAATGATCCTATGATCGTCCACACTAAAACCCTAAGATCTCAACCTAGACTTAACCAAATCACCTCGGGAATGATCCTATGGACTTGCTCTAAGTGAGACGAACACATCTATAAAATCATGCAATTAAATTAAGCCTAATTAAATGGAGAATCGAAATAGGCTCGGGATGAGGTGAGATTTTATACCTTTGCTCTGAGAAGTGATGCTTCGATCAAAGGGTCTTGACACATTTGTTATGATCCAAACAGGCTAGGGATTGAGTCTCTGGTCTTGGTGTAAGGCCTAGGTATGAATTCGATCATGATTGGATTTGGGTGTTGGTATAGAGCTATGGTAGAGGCTCTGTGGAAGGGGGATTTTATGGGGCTTTAGCTTCTTTCACTATTGTGAAGGTGTGGGTAAAGTTAATTTGAGTTTGGGTGGACTGTGGAGGTGTATTGGATTCTGTCCTGGTTTTTGGCAAGGTTCCAAGCTGAAAATTGAGCTCCGGCAGTGAGAATTTGTGAGGGAAAATGGTTGGAATGCACTGAGGGGATCTTAGGGAAGCTCTATGTGAAGTTTGGAGAGGCTTCACTAAGGAAATTTCAGCACACCTCCCTTGGCCGTGGAGGTGAGTTTTTATAAAAATGGCCATGGGGGTGGCTCTCAAGGCATAAGTTTGGGTGCACTGTGGTGCTTAGGTGGAGGGCAAATGAGCTCCATCAATTGGTTTGGCTGAGCTGGCCTCTAGGTTTGATTTGGGTGAGGTGCCATGGGGGTGGCTCTCGGTTTTGAGCTTTTCCAGCCACTAGACTGGCCGACCGGCCAGGGGGAGGTGCCTAGGAGCTCAGAAAACCCAGGGGAATATGTCACTGCAATTTAGTGTAATAATACCTAATTTTGGAAAGGATATCTTAAGCACATGCATTTTTGGAAATAATATCCCTTGATTTGGGGGACCTTTGGTTCATCATTGATTTAGGTGGTTTCATGGTGTTTGGACTGGTCACTAAGTCCAACTAATGGCTGTGATGGGGTTAATTTTGTGACTTTAGGGTGGTTAGGTCACATTTTGTGCATGGGTCCAAGTGGGTGCAAATGACCAAAACATTGGTTTGGCCTAGGTTAACCATGTCAATTGGCCCAAATAAATGTTTCCTTTGGTGTATATGATCATAAGAAACAACTTTGGTGAAGAATGGAAGTGGTTTTGAGCTCAATTGAAGGGTCAATTTGAGAGAATTTTGAACTTTAATCAATTTGGTCATGTTGGGATAGGCTTGGGTCTAGCTTGGGTTAGTCTTGGCCTAAGTCCAAATTAATTATTTTGAATGGTCAATAGGGACCTCATTAAGAGTTTTCAACATCAATTGGATGCCAGTTTGGAGGTTAAGGATATCAATTGGGTGAAATTTGGGGACTTAGCCAATTTGGGGCTAAATTTGGGAATTTTGGATTTAGGCCAAAATCAAATAAATTTGAGGCTTCACCAAGGCCAATTGATGGTTGATTTTGATGTGTAGGAATTTTATAAAGATTTTGATACATTAATTCAGGTTAATTTACTAGGCTATGGGTTCAATTTGGTGAGATTAGGTCATATGGTCAAAATTGGGGTTTTGACCTGAATCAAAATTGGGCTCAAATCATGGGCCAATTAAGCTTGGATTTGGTCTATATTGGTCATATCAAAAGTAAATTTGAGTTTAGGATTGAAATTGGGGTCAATTGAGGATAAATTGATGGACATTTGGGTTGAATTTGGGGAAATTTGGGCCCTTAAAGGCAAATTTAGGGATTTTGGTTAAAGATGGTCAAATTGGCCAAATTGGGTCATGTGGTAGTTGAGAAAAATGAAGTTGAGAATATTTGGGGCTTATTGAGTTTTTTTTGGAATTTTTGGAAATTTTTGGGATTTTAGGCCCAAGAGGGGTATTTTGGTGATTTGGCGGCGTTTAGGGGCAAAAAGCTAAGATGGGTATTTTGGTAGAGTTAAGTTATCAACCATCACCAATAAGCCATTGACCAGTGGAAACCCTCATTTTGGGTGCTCTATATAGTGGCCTTTACCAAACCATAACCCTAGGGCTGGTAGGTTTAGGGGGTCATCTACATGAGTATCCCAAAAAGTTCAAGGGACCCAGGCTAGAAATTTGAGCTCATGATTGTGAGTGATTGTGGGTGCAGATAAGTGTAGTGAGTGCCTCAGCTTCTGACCAACACCCAGGGTCAACCTTAAGGTCCAGCTATCCTAAGGGTGACTCATCTTGAGTTTCCCCCATAGTGACCCCACCTACTAAGTATTTAGAGGTTGAGACCAACATGTGGAACTTCAAGTTGAGTAGAGAAGAGTTTGGAATTTGTAGTGGTGAGGGTGCCTTTTCTAGTTTTCTAAGAATACTCAATAGTAAAATCCTATGGCTAGATCTTAGGCTACTAAAGAGGAATAAAAAACTAAACCTCAACCAAAAATGAGGTCAACAAATGGACCCCCATTAGGTGTGGTGTGCTGGGCTAGCACACCATGCGTAATGGCGTTGACCGAGGAGATCAACAAAAACTAATACAAACTTTTAAGTCAAAAGACACGGAAGTATACGTAGAGTTGTGTGTGTGATTTGTTTCTGCTGGGGAATTAACAGGTGAGTTTTGATCAAGTCAAGAAGTAGGGACTCTCACTGGGGATTGGAGGGTGGACTTTAAGTTATGAAATTTTAGTATATTTTAAAGGATGGGAACTAGTATGCAAGTGTTGACCTTGAGGTGGGAATTGAAATTTAGATATCAATTTAAAAATAGAGAGAGAGTCGAAATGTAAGGACTGACCTCGAATGTAATGAATCAGAAATGCAGGACTGAGAATTGAAATGTATGTCAATTCTAAAAAAAAGAGTGTCGGAATGTAAGGACCGACCTCGAATGTAATAAATCAAAAATTTAGGACTGAGAATTGAAATGTATGTCAATTCTAAAAAAAAGAGTGTCGGAATGTAAGGACCGACCTTGAATGTAATGAATAAGAAATGTAGGATTGATTCGAAAAAGGGAATTGAAATGTAGGTCAATTCTCAAAAGAGGGTGTCAGAATGTAAGGTCTGACCTTGAATGTAATGAATCAGAAATATAGGACTGATTCAAAAAAGAGAATTAAAATGTAGGTCAATTCTCAAAGGAGGGTGTCGGAATGTAAGGACCGACCTCGAATGTAATGAATCAGAAATGTAGGACTGAGAATTGAAATGTATGTCAATTCTAAAAAAAAAGAGTGTCAGAATGTAAGGACCGACCTCAAATGTAAAGAATCAGAAATGTAGGACTGATGATTGAAATGTATGTCAATTCTAAAAAAAAGAGTGTCGGAATATAAGGACTGACCTTGAATGTAATGAATAAAAAATGTAGGGTTGATTCGAAAATGAGAATTGAAATGTTGGTCAATTCTCAAAGGAGGTGTTAGAATGTAAGGACCGACCTCGAATGTAATGAATAAAAAATGTAAGACTGATTTAAAAATGCAAATTGAAATATAGGTCAATCCTCAAAAGAGTATGTCAGAATGTAAGGTCTGACCTTGAATGTAATGAATCAAAAATGTAGGACTGATTCAAAAATGAGAATTGAAATGTAGGTCAATTCTCCAAAGAGGGTGTCGGAATGTAACGTCCGACCTCAAATGTAATGAATAAAAAATGTAGGACTGATTCAAAAATGAGAATTGAAATGTAGGTCAATTCTCAAAGGAGGGTGTCAGAATGTACGGATCAACCTCGAATGTAACGAATCAGAAATGTAGGAGTGATTGGACAAATAGAATTGAAATGCAGGTCAATTCTCAAAAGAGGGTGTCGAAATGTAAGGACCGACCTTGAATATAATGAATAAAAAATGTAGGACTGATTCAAAAATGAGAATTGAAATGTAGGTCAATTCTTAAAAGAGGGTGTCGGGATGTAAGGTCCGACCTCGAATGTAATGAATCAGAAATGTAGAACTGAGAATTGAAATGTATGTCAATTCTCCAAAAAAAGAGTGTCGGAATGTAAGGACCGAACTCAAATGTAATGAATCAGAAATGTAGGACTGAGGATTGAAATGTATGTCAAATCTTAAAAAAAAGAGTTTCAGAATTTAAGGACCGACCTTGAATGTAATGAATCAGAAATGTAGGACTGATTCAAAAAAAAAAGAATTGAAATGTAGGTCAATTCTCAAAGGAGGGTGTGAGAATGTAAGGACCGACCTCGAATGTAATGAATCAGATATGTCAGACTGAATCAAAAATGAGAATTGAAATGTAGGTCAATTCTCAAAAGAGGGTGTCGGAATGTAAGGTCCTACCTCGAATGTAATGAATAAAAAATGTAGGACTGATTCGAAAATGAGAATTGAAATGTAGGTCAGTTCTCAAAAGAGGGTGTCGGAATGTAAGATCCGACCTCAAATGTAATGAAACAGAAATGTAGGACTGATTAAAAAATGAGAATTGAAATGTAGGTCAATTCTCAAAGGAGGGTGTTGGAATGTAAGGACTAACCTCGAATGTAAATGAATCAGAAATGTAGGACTGATTCAGAAATGAGAATTGAAATGTAGGTCAATTCTCAAAAGAAAGCATGATTCAGAAATGAGAATTGAAATGTAGGTCAATTCTCAAAAGAGGGTGTCGGAATGTAAGGTCCAACCTCGAATGTAATGAATCAAAAATGTAGGACTGATTTGAAAATGAGAATTGAAATGTAGGTCAATTCTTAAAAGAGGGTGTCAGAATGTAAGGTCCGACTTCAAATGTAATGAATCAGAAATGTAGGACTGTTTTGAAAATGAGAATTGAAATGTAGGTCAATTCTCAAAGGAGGGTGTCGGAATGTAAGGACCGACCTCAAATGTAATGAACCAGAAATGTAGGACTGATTTGAAAATGAGAATCGAAATCTAGGTCAATTCTCAAAAGAGGGTGTCAGAATGTAAGGTCCGACAGAAGTGAGAATTGAAATGTAGGTCAATTCTCAAAAGAAAGTGTCGGAATGTAAGGTCCGGCCAATGTAATGAATCAGAAATGTAGGACTGATTCAAAAATGAGAATTGAAATGTAGGTCAATTCTTAAAAGAGGGTGTCGGAAATTCAAAAATGAGAATTGAAATTTTGGTCAATTCTCAAAGGAGGGTGTCAGAATGTAAGGACCGACCTCGAATATAATGAATCAGAAATGTAGGACTGATTCAAAAATGAGAATTGAAATGTAGGTCAATCATCAAAAGAGGGTGTCGGAATGTAAGGTCCTACCTTATGTAATGAATCAGAAATGTAGGACTGATTCAAAAATGAGAATTGAAATGTAGGTCAATTCTTAAAAGAGGGTGTCAGAATGTAAGATCCGGCTTCGAATGTAATGAATCAGAAATGTAGGACTGATTCGAAAATAAGAATTGAAATGTAGGTCAAATCTCAAAGGAGGGTGTGAGAATGTAATGACCGACCTCGAATGTAATGAATCAGATATGTCAGACTGAATCAAAAATGAGAATTGAAATGTAGGTCAATTCTCAAAAGAAGGTGTCGGAATGTAAGGTCCTACCTTGAATGTAATGAATAAAAAATGTAGGACTGATTCAAAAATGAGAATTGAAATGTAGGTCAATTCTCAAAAGAGGGTGTCAGAATGTAAGATCCGACCTCAAATGTAATGAAACAGAAATGTAGGACTGATTAAAAAATGAGAATTGAAATGTAGGTCAATCCTTAAAAGAGGGTGTCGGAATGTAAGGACCAACCTCGAATGTAATGAATCATAAATGTAGGACTGATTCGGAAATGAGAATTGAAATGTAGGTCAATTCTCAAAAGAGTGTGTCAGAATGTAATGAGTCAGAAATGTAGGACTGATTCAAAAATGAGACTTGAAATGTAAGTCAATTCTCAAAGGAGGGTGTTGGAATGTAAGAACCGACCTCAAATTTAATGAATCAGAAATGTAGGACTTATTCAAAAATGGGAATTGAAATGTAGGTCAATTCTCAAAAGAGGGTGTCAAAATATAAGGTCCGACCTCGAATGTAATGAATAAAAAATGTAGGACTGATTTGAAAATGAGAATTGAAATGTAGGTCAATTCTCAAAAGAGCGTGTCGAAATGTAAGGTCCAACATCGAATGTAATGAATCAAAAAAGTAGGACTGATTCAAAAATGAGAATTGAAATGTAGGTCAATTCTCAAAAGAGGGTGTTAGAATGTAAGGACCGACCTCAAATGTAATGAATCAGAAATGTATGACTGATTCAAAAATGAGAATTGAAATGTAGTTCAATTCTTTAAAGAGGGTTTTGAGTGTTGAATTTACATAAATGTATCATGTGAAAAAGGTTGATCCTGTTGAAGGAGATCTGTAAAGCCTTGTGAGTTTTTGTGCAGAATGTGAAATTCTGCGGAGATGCGCTGAGAGTTAGTGTAGATAACGATGGTTGTGCTGCACACACAAAGAGTAGGAGATTCCAAAAATGGAAGAATCCACTCAACAGGTTTTTTTTATTTTCTTGTTTTTTTTATCACATTTAATTTTTTAAAATATATTTTAAAATTTATAATTTTAATTTTTAATTTTCAAAACAAATTTATTTTGTTATTTACTCATTTGTGATTATTTTTCATTTATGTTTTATTTATTGTTGAAGATTTGTTGTCTCGTTCTTTGTTCGTTGAAATTCTGAACCATCGCATGGTTTGTGGCTTTCATCCATCGCAAAAGAAAACGCAACTGACAAAAAGGCACAATTTGAGCAAAATTTCCATTAATTTGCTCCAAAAGAGGTGCCATAAATCAGACATAGGCTAACGCCTCAAAAAGTACATTATGTAATCCATGTCAAAATACATTGAGAATCATCTCATGCTATGAGTACATCGTAGACTGAATATATCAGATACATGTCATGCTGTTAAAAGAAAGAAAGTGAACCCTCTGTGCCAGATATGTTGAGCTCCTGATTAAACAGACCTTCTAAGTCATGCTCCAGGATAAGAGTTCCCTTCACATGTACTTAGAGGCACAACCTTCTCACAGCTCGTACAGAAATAACTCCAATTCTGGGTCCTACTGGAATCCTTATGCCATTTTACTATTGTCCATTCTGCAGAAGGTTACAGACACTCTATGGTGTCGTACTCTTGGAATGCAGTGCTTGGCAATGTCTGCACCATTGCCCTTCAGGACCAAAACTGAACCAACTG
>JXCR01137433.1:48695-60586 GCA_002079205.1 Phalaenopsis hybrid cultivar | reverse complement strand
TATCATGCATTGGTTAATGTTATAAATATATAATATGTTGATTACGATGAGCACATGAATGATTGATTGTGCATAATTGATTGTGATAAAATCACACATTTATGATACTAGCAAGGGAACACTAAGGTACGTGCGCATGTAAATATAAAAATATATTTATATCGAAGTACCTTAATTTTTATAAATTTTAGACGGTGCTTCTATGATGATTGTACATCTATAAAGTGATATAAATATACTATTGATATAATAAAAAAAATTTATTTTCTAATTGCATTATATTATTAAATTATCAAATATTTATATTGATTTAATAAAAAACTTAACGGTCATGCATGTTATTTTTTTCCCTTATATTATCGTTGTTTGGAAGTGTGAGGATTCATTGACTTTGATTAGCTCACACTTATTCTAAATTAATTTTTTCAAGTTAATTTGATTGATTAAAAATGAATGATATAAAAGAAAATATTTATTGAAGACACTGACAACTCACAACGAGGTAAATTTATTTATATTACTTGAATTTCATTTTTTTTACATGTTTTTTTTTTCGTTTCATTAAATGTTATTTAGGGAAAATGAATATAGAAAAATAAAATTCTACCGTCCGACCGTTTGTGCTCGCATTGGTTAATTCTAAGCTTCAGGTCATATCAGGATAAAAGGGAGATTGGAGTCAAGATTTACGATTAATTAATGTAACTTTGATGAAAGAATCAATAGGTTAAATATAAGAAAATCTTAATAGTATTGAAGATTAAAAAATTTTAGTTAACTCAAGTTAATAATTATATCCATGCAAACGTAAAGATATACCCGAAATTATTTAAGAACAGAGTTTGATAGAAAATGATGAAGCACGACCTATCATAAGTGTGCACACGAATGTCCCAATCTAGATGGTAGCGATAATAACTCAGCTGATTCAAGAGTTCATGTCGCAACCGATCGGAAGTGATACATTCATTATGGATAAGTACTTTAAGATACTTCAAGATTTACGTTTGTCGTTGTTTAAGGGAACTGAATATTCGATTGAAAAAAAGATTTAACTGAAGTGAATTGAAAAGATATTAGATAGTATGAGATGTCTGCATGAAAGAAGAGTGTCATTAGCTATTTTTGTGTTGGATAGAGAAATTGAAAGGCTATGGTGTGGGCAGTGTCAGGACAAGTTAGGGGACATGCCCAATATGATGATCAGTTAAAAGGAGTTCATGGAGTTATTCAGAGAATGATTTATACCCCTATCTGCTCGAAGAAAAATGCAAGAAAAGTTTATCAATATGAAGTAGAATTCACTATAATCTCATAGTATGTTCCACAATTGATCGCTATTGTAGAAGAGAAGTGCTAGAAGTTTTTTTAAGGATTAAAGAATTTGATCGGGCAAAGGTTGGTGTCTTTAGGGATCGATGAATACTTGATATTAATGGAACAAGCTAGATGGGTGTAAATTGATTATCAGTTTACTCAAAAGTGTTGTATCGGTTGTACCGAAAAAACATACCAGTACAACAAATACAACATAGATATACAGAGGTAAAATAGATACATGACAATTATGCATCTCTTCCTTCGCTACAACAATTTATATCGATTGTATTAATATATTTTCCCCTTATAAGACAAAAACATACTAATACAATTGATACAACTTAGTTATACATAGGTAAAATAGGTACATGATAATTATGCAGCCCTCTCTTTGATATAACAGTGTCGTATCAATTGTACCAATATATTTTCTCATCATTATGAAAAAAATATACTATTACAATCAACACAACATGATTGCACAAAGGTAAAATAGGTACATTGCAATTATGCAGCCCGCCCTCCTTTCAGTACAACAATGTTGTGGTTGTACTGATATAATTTTTCATCATAAGATGGAAAAACATACAAGTATAATTGATACAACATGATTATACATATGTAAATAAGTATATGATAATTATGCGAGTATACATTCCTTACATCAATGTTGTATCAATTTTATCGATATATTTTTTCATCATGAGAAAGAAAAACATATCAGTACAACCGATGCAAGATTGTTGCACAAAGATAGAATAAATACATGTCCCTTCGGTACAATAGTGTTGTATTAGTTGTATCGATACATTTATCCATTACAAATCAAAATAATATATCAGTACAATCGATACAATATGATTGTACAAAGGTAAAATATGCACATTACAATTATGCAGCTACCTATATTGGTGAAACAATGTTATATTAGTTGTGACAATATACTTTTTCATGATAAAGTAGAAAAAAATAATTTGTACAATTGATACAACATGATTGTAGAGAGTTAAAAGTATACGCATGGCAATTATGCAACCATCCATCTGGTACAATAATATTATATCATTTTTATAAATACATTTCTCTGACATAAGGCAGAAAAACACACAAGTATAACTGATACAACATAGTTGTGCAAGGGAATAATAATTATATGGCCTTATAACAAAAATAATAATATAAGTCTTGTATTAGAAAATGAAAACTTTTTAGTAATATTTTTCACAGGGTCAAATTATGCATCCCTCCCTTCATTACAATCGTGGTGTATCAATCGTACCGATATAATTCCCCATCATAATGAGAAAAAAGATCTCTATGCAACTCACATACGCCAATTTTATGTTATTTCACCTACATTTTACCATGCATTTTATCTGTTATTTTCTTAGAAAGATTTTTGTTGTTGTTGTGCAATTTATAGGTGTTGAATATGAGCAATTTAAAATGAGAAAAACCAACAGAAAAGCGGTTTAAAGCGGCGTGATCAGGCCTGAAAGCAGCGTGACCACGTCGGCATCGGGCGTGTCCACACCGGGATCGAGCATGACCACGTCACCCGATTTAGAAACCAAGTATGACCATGACGCTTTTTCGGCGTGACCGCTCCAACGAAGTGGGAAATCATCTTGGAAAGAAATTTTATTACCAAATTCATGGATTATGATATAAGAATATTTTTGGGGCTTCTTGAGAAAGAAATAGAGATTTGGGACTATTGGAGGCTGAGAATAGGAGAGGTTTTAGGTGTTTCCCTTAGGTTTTCTCCCTCTTCTAGGGTTGAAACATTCAATGGTTGGGTATTCCACTATGAGTTCTTCTGAGTTTGAGAGAGTTTTTGTATGAGAGGGAGAGGCACAACTCTTATCGAAAGGACAAGTCTTTACTGTATGTTTGACTACTTTTCGTATATTGCAATGAAGATCTGCATGTATTCCTTGTCTGTGGTTTTATCTACAATGCATGACTAAACTCTTTTCATCTCTCAGTGATGTAAGTGTAGTAGTTTTTATCGTTGTTTTTAGATATTTTTCATGTAGCGTTTTCTCTGTTTTCAATGTCTATATTGTTGGTTAACCTCTGAATTTCATTTATTCCTAGTCTGGCCAACTAAGATGTGAAAATATTTGGTGAAGTGATGAACTCTAAATGTTGTATAGTGGAAATGAAAGGGTTAACTATAAAATCCTTAAAGGATAGACATATTCCAGTAGGATTTTGTAACTTTTCTTGGGATCAAAATCTTCTTGCGGAATGTTATGGGAATTGAGAGAGTCTCTACCTCATGAATAACAGTTTTCTTTTGACATGGACATAGACATAAGAAGAACTTGTTATCCTCAGTTGATAATTATCACATAGGAAACTATTTATGAACACCACGATCCACCATGATCTCCGAATTACAGAGGCACAAGCCCCATCACTGTTAAAAAGCTTCATAGATTTTCTTCGTTTTTTTTGTTTTCTACTACCTTCGATCTGATATGCTTTTATTATAATTTTAGAACTTAAACCTCATTTGCAATCACGCCCAACTAAGTTCACAAAATTAGTAAACTAGAGATTTTTCAGCATGAAAACTTGTTAAACATTCTCTCATGGGATCGATGCACGAACTCGTAAACTACATATTGCTTTACATGTATACTTGCGTTGTACAATTTTCTTACTTTATAGTAAGTTTTGTCGCATCAACAATCAAGACAACATGGGTGTATAGAGAAATAATAACTACATGACATGATTTAAAATAAATAAAAATTAATACTTTTATGTCTTATCATAAAAATTTTTCACATTATCAAATTATGCACCCCTCTGTATGGTAAAATCATGTTGTATCGCTTGTATTGATAGATTCATCCTTCATAGATTGGAAATATATATATCATTACAATTAATACAAAATGGTTTTATATAATAAAATTATGAAGTTTTCCTTGTCGATAATATATGAAAATTAAAGAAGTTATAGTTTTTAATGAAGATTTTTTTTTCCCATCACTTCTGTATTTCTTGTGTACAACTCTGTTATATTAATTATACTCAACCATGCCATAACAACTGCAAAAAGGTAAACTATTAAGTTCATATTTCGTATAAATAATATTTATTTAAAAATGTTTTCTTTTTATCCCAATTGCTATATTGCGTGAATTATGATTCCCTTTTTTTAGTACAATCATGTTGTATAGGTTGTATTCATTTTCAAGTTGATCTTAAGTAAACAAATATTTAAATACAACCATTAAACACAATTGTACATAAAAGAAATTTTGAGTTTACACTCATCAATAATTAATAAAATTTATTAAAAATGTTAGTTTAATTTAGGAATCATTCTATAGTGCATAAAAAATGAGACCATACTGTTATGCTTTATTTATTAATTATAATATTAATCATTATTAATGTTTGAAGTTGAACTGAATTCATGTTAATATAAAGCATCATTAATGTTCAATAACAAAATCTTGAAAAAATATTAATTTTATTATAAAAATACCTCTATTAAATATTGGGGCATAGTTGAAAAAGTAAATATTGTCGGTGGCTCCTCATGCTCTTCAAACATTATTTGTTTATTTTTATTCTATGTTACAATAACATCAAGTGAGTTGTGAAGCTTCTAAACAAAAAGGTTTAAATAAATAATATAAGGACTACTCGTATATTTTTTCTTTCTCTTCCAATGTGCTTTCAATTTTGTATTGGAAATACCATTTAGTCGCGTTTTAGCTGGTTCTTTCAGCACATATCATCGTTTTCAATAATGTTTTTTTCTCTTTATAGACTTTTTTAATGGAGGTGAATTCCCCCAAGTATTAGTTTAGAATCACCTGATAAATCCTTCAAGTTGTCTAACATATATTGTTCAGCTTCTTTATTACCTTGTCTAACATAATATTTTTTTAGTCTAATAATTTGAGAGTGCTTATAAAAACAAAAAAAAAAGCACAAACTAAACTTTACTTATTAAGTCGTTAATTTGTATTAAAAATTATTTTATCTTTGAAGAAGTCATAGCAAAATTTTGTCATGTCATTACTCCAAAAAATTATTTAGTCTATCAGGGTCATTAAATTGGCCATCTTATGTAAACTTATTATGTTTAATCTGTCTTTTCTTGAATATTTGTATACGAATATTAGTATCTTCATTCTTAATTCTTGCACTTTTATCATTTTGTATATAATTAAATGCATCTTTTTTTTAAAATCTCATATTCTCTACTTTTTTGCTTTCTAATTAAGATACATGAATGTATCAATAACTCTAATTCATGCTTCCGTCATCGACTGCAACACAACTGGTTGGCTTTCGTTGATACCTCGATGTGATCCTGATCCCGACTTTCTATATAGATGTAAAATGTAATGTATGTGATTACATGCTTAATTTCCTTAATAGAGATTCCTATTTTGCAACAAAGCCAAAAAATTAATCCAAAACAAAAGCTAGGTAATTTTTTTTACTAAGAAGCAAATAAGAATACAATTATAATATTTAAATATGAGATACTATACAAGTATATATATCGTTATCAAGTAATATTATATTTTTTGATTAAGCCCCGAATATCGAACCCACATAAGAACTAACAATATACACTTTATAAAAGTAGAAAGTTTAGATAACAAAAATCTACTTAGCAAAATATTCTTACTTAAGCATAAGATACTATAATAGGAATGAAAATTTGATTTTTTTTGTAATTTTTATTTATGAAAATAAAGTAAACAACTAATTAACTTAACTAAATATTTGCAAGATGAATACAATATAAGTAAAATATTTTTTTCCTTATCATGAATCAGTAATAAGTATAGAAATTCTGCTGTGGAAGTATGACAGATGTGTTGTGTCAAATAGGAGCAATAATATTCTTTACTCTTACTAGAGATATTTTAAAGAACATTGGTTAATCTATAGTTTTAATAGTTTTGAAGATCGATAGGTAGGAAAGATACTAGCTCTCACTCTAGAGTTCCATCTTCTCCCTCCACCCGGGGGCTAACATCTCGTTTCAAAACCTAAAGTTATAAATCAAATTGGGGGCTTTAGTCTGTCACTCTAAAGTCATCTAATTTTACACCCTTGAAAAGTTTAATTCCCAATTTATTTGCACGCAATCCCATGAACTGTATTCTCATCCATGAAATCAATATACGATTCTAACCTTTTTTTGATTGAGACAATATCATCTTATATATATGTAAAATGCGATGTATGCAATTATATGCTTAATTTCCTTAATAGAGATTCCTATTTTGCAACAAAGTCAAAAAATTGATCCAAAATAAAAACTAGGTAATTTTTTTTACTAAGAAGCAAATAAGAATACAATTATAATATTTAAATATGAGATACTATACAAGTATATATATCGTTATCAAGTAATATTATACTTTTTTATTAAGCCTCAAATATCGAACCCACATAAGAACTGACAATATACACTTTATAAAACTAGAAAGTTTAGATAACAAAAATCTACTTAGAAAAATCTTCTTACTTAAACTTAAGATACTATAATAGGAATGAAAATTCGATTTTTTTTGTAATTTTTTTTATGCAAATAAAGTAAGCAACTAATTAACTTAACTAAATATTTGCAAGATGAATACAATATAAGTAAAATATCTTTTCCTTATCATGAATCAGTAATAAGTATAGAAATTTTGCTGTGGAAGTATGGTAGATGTGTTGTGTCAAATATGAGCAATAATATTCTTTACTCTTACTAGAAATGTTTTAAAGAACATTGACTAATCTATAGTTTTAATAGTCTTGAAGATCGATAGGTAGGAAATATACTAGCTCTCACTCTAGAGTTCCCTCTTCTCCCTCCACCCGGGGGCTAACATCTTGTATCAAAACCTAAAACTATAAATCAAATTGGGGGCTTTAGTGTATCACTCTAAAGTCATCTAATTTTTCACCCTTGAAAAGTTTAATTCCCTATTTATTTGCACTCAATCCCATGAACTACGATCTCATCCATGAAATCAATATATGATTGTAACTTTTTTTTTGAGACAATACCATCTTGAATCTTACATGTTCTCACAACAGGTATTAACATCTTAATTGACCAAATTAAGAAATAAATGAAGTATAAGGTTTCAAATCATCACAACTTCCTTCAACATGGAAGTTTTATACTTCACACAACTTCCTTTAAATACTTATTCACTTATCATTTTAAGGAAAAATATAAAAAAAACATAACTACACATGAGTTTAAAAGTAGCAATCATGCACACAAATAAGAAATCTAAATGAAAACCAAATGTAGTCACAAAGATAAACACTTATCTTAAATCCTCTCCACCAAATGTCTTGAATATCCTTTGATTTCTCTACTCTCACACACAATACAAACTAACACTCAAAATAAAATAAAAAGTGGTCGTCGGCGGCGGTGGTTACTAAGATGAATGGTGGTTGTGGGATGTATAATGGTTAGCCTCTTTTCTTTGATGATCCAAGTCTTTTTTTATGAAAATCCAAAATGTGTCATGGTGTCTCTTCAAAATGTTTTTCCATTCAATAAATCTTCTAGTAGTTCCTCCTTTCAAATGCCAATTGAATGAATTTTCATGTCATTGGATTATTTCCCACGTTTTTACGAAGGGTTGCTTCAAACACCTCTTCAAAAAATTTGTTCAAATTCAATAAATCATCAAATAACTATGATTTTCTTTAAGAGTTACTAAAATTTTGATATAGAAATATAATAGTCAAATTTAGAAAAAAATATTAGTAAATAAAACCAACTTAGAGTTTAGAAATTTTTAATGTTAAGAAATATGAAAATATGAGTTTCTATCTAATTTAGAAATATTGTAGATTCTCCAAATATAAAGTTTAGACGTTTTATAATCTCCACTTAAAAATTTTTATTAAGCATAATTTTACTTACCATAGTATATTCTTAAGTTTAAGAGTTCCTCAAGTCTTATACTTTAGAAATATCAGACATGGAACCAATTTTTGTTTAGACACTTTCCTCCCCTTTTCAGTTTTTCTTTTCTTTTTTTCTTTTTATTTTTTTTCTTTTTCTTTTTCTCTTTTTCAGGCAATGTTTACTATATCTGGATAGACCCTTAATGATTTTGGATTCCACTCTTCCTTTCCTAAACCAAAAAGTTGATATATTTCATTCTTAAAAAAACATAATAATTAGTTTTTGAAAATTAGTTTTGATAAAAGAAATTTAAGCTTTGAAAATAAAAGTCTAAATCTTTTAAATTTTTCAAAAATACAATTTTTTTTACTAAAGATAGTTACACTATACTTAGCATTTTCCACACTAAAAAATTTGAACTTTTAAGTTTTTCTTCATTACTATAAATTTTAACTAAATTATCTTACTCATTTCTATATTCAAAATTTTACTTCTCTAATATAACTTCATATACATGATCATTTTTCTTCAAATCAAAATAAAATTTATTTGAAATACATGTGAGAACAAATAAATTTCTAGTTTTTAGAAAATTTTTCATCCCCCCCTCCCCCAACTTGAATTTTTAATAGAATAAAACATTTTAGCATCTCATATAAATATTGGTTGGAATGAAAACTAAAAATAACGAGCTAACAAGAATTTTTACATCCTAAATATGCAAGTACAAAACTTAAAAATAGAGGTAAAAATTAAATTGATCAAATTTTAATTTACTTAACATATACAGATTCATTGGACTTCTATGCAATGAAATATAACATAAAATCAAACAAACAAATTAACAAACATACATTACTACCACGTAAAAAAAAAATATATCTGGTAGTAAATTGAAAATTTTAAACATGCAGCTTTTAACAACAACAACAAAACCTTAATCCCACTACGTGGGGTCGACTACATGAATCCTTTTTCTCNGGTCGGCCACATGAATCCTTTTTCTCCATTGCGTCCTATTTAGTGTCATATTTTCATTTAGTTCTAATAAATTAAGATCATTTTTAATACAATAAGCCCAAGTCTTCCTAGGTCTACCTCTGCCTTTCTTAACACAAGTCAAATCTAAAACATCTACTCTCCTAATTGGGTCATCTAATGGTCGACGTTTAATATGACCAAACCATCTAAGATGACTTTTTCTAATTTTGTCTGTCACAGGAGCTACACCAACCCTATCACGAATATATTCATTCCGCATTTTGTCTCTAAGTGTAAAGCCACTCATCCACCTAATCATTCTCATCTCGGCAACACTTAACTTATTATTATGCTTCTCTTTTAAAGGCCAACATTCAGCGCCATAGAGCATTGCAGGTCTCACCACCGTCTTATAAAATTTTCCTTTCAGTCTTAGCGGTACTTTTCTATCACACAAAAGGCCCGAAGCATTCCTCCACTTCAACCAACCAACTTGAATTCTACTATTAACATCCCCATCTATATCACCATTGCTTTGGACAACAGATCCAATATATCTAAATCGTTCACACCTTTTAATAATTTGATCACCCAAAGTCACACTTCTGTAACAAGAGCTATTACTACTAAAATTACATTCCATGTATTCAGTTTTAGTTCTACTTAAAGGTCACTAGAGCTATTACTACTAAAATTACATTCCATGTATTCAGTTTTAGTTCTACTTAAAAGCACTAGAGCTATTACTGCTAAAATTACATTCTATGTATTCAGTTTTAGTTCTACTTAAACGAAGAAGACTCCAATGTAGACCTCCATAATTCAAGTTTTTTCTGGGCTTTTTCTCTCGTTTTATCCATGAGAAGACACTACTAAAATGCATTCCATGTATTCAGTTTTAGTTCTACTCAAATGAAGGCCTTTAGACTCAATGTAGACCTCCATAATTCAAGTTTTTCCTGGGCTTTTTCTCTCATTTTATCCACGAGAAGACTAAAATTACATTCCATGTATTCAGTTTTAATTCTACTTAAACAAAGGCCTTTAGACTCCAATCTAAAATTACATTTCATGTATTCAGTTTTAGTTCTACTTAAACGAAGGCCTTTAGACCCCAATGCTTCAAGTTTTTCCTGGGCTTTTTCTCTCGTTTTATCCACGAGAAGGATATCATCAGCAAAAAACAAGTTTTTCCTGGGCTTTTTCTCTCGTTTTATCCACGAGAAGAATATCATCAGCAAAAAGCCTAGTTTTAGTTCTACTTAAACGAAGGCCTTTAGACTCCAAAGTAGACCTCCATAATTCAAGTCAGTTCTACTTAAATGAAGGTCTTTAGACTCCAATGTAGACCTCCATAATTCAAGTTTTTCCTATGTCACTAGAGCTACTACTACTAAAATTACATTCCATGTATTCAGTTTTAGTTCTACTTAGATGTCACTAGAGCTATTACTACTAAAATTACATTCCATGTATTCAGTTTTAGTTCTACTTAAAAGCACTAGAGCTATTACTGCTAAAATTACATTCTATGTATTCAGTTTTAGTTCTACTTAAACGAAGAAGACTCCAATGTAGACCTCCATAATTCAAGTTTTTTCTGGGCTTTTTCTCTCGTTTTATCCATGAGAAGACACTACTAAAATGCATTCCATGTATTCAGTTTTAGTTCTACTCAAATGAAGGCCTTTAGACTCAATGTAGACCTCCATTCAGTTTTAGTTCTACTTAAACAAAGGCCTTTAGACTCCAATCTAAAATTACATTTCATGTATTCAGTTTTAGTTCTACTTAAACGAAGGCCTTTAGACCCCAATGCAGACCTCCATAATTCAAGTTTTTCCCAGTTTTAGTTCTACTTAAACGAAGGCCTTTAGACTCCAAAGTAGACCTCCATAATTCAAGTCAGTTCTACTTAAATGAAGGTCTTTAGACTCCAATGTAGACCTCCATAATTCAAGTTTTTCCTAGAAGGCCTTTAGACTCAATGTAGACCTCCATAATTCAAGTTTTTCCTGGGCTTTTTCTCTCATTTTATCCACGAGAAGACTAAAATTACATTCCATGTATTCAGTTTTAATTCTACTTAAACAAAGGCCTTTAGACTCCAATCTAAAATTACATTTCATGTATTCAGTTTTAGTTCTACTTAAACGAAGGCCTTTAGACCCCAATGCTTCAAGTTTTTCCTGGGCTTTTTCTCTCGTTTTATCCACGAGAAGGATATCATCAGCAAAAAACAAGTTTTTCCTGGGCTTTTTCTCTCGTTTTATCCACGAGAAGAATATCATCAGCAAAAAGCCTAGTTTTAGTTCTACTTAAACGAAGGCCTTTAGACTCCAAAGTAGACCTCCATAATTCAAGTCTCTCCTGGGCTTTTTCTCTCGTTTTATCCACGAGAAGAATATCATCAGCAAAAAGCATACACCAGGTCTCTCGTTTTATCCACGAGAAGAATATCATCAGCAAAAAGCATACACCAAAGTTTTAGTTCTACTTAAGTGAAGGCCTTTAGACTCCAATGTAGACCTCCATAATTCAAGTTTTTCCTAACCTTTTCTCTCGTTTTATCCACGAGAAGAATATCATCAACAAAAAGCATACACCAAGGTACATCGTCCTGTAGATGTCCAGTAAGACCATCCACAACTAAAGCAAAAAGATATGGGCTTAAAGC
>JXCR01137433.1:38266-48509 GCA_002079205.1 Phalaenopsis hybrid cultivar | reverse complement strand
ATTTCTAGTGCGACTCTTACCAGAATACCAAAGTTTAAAACCTAAATTATCAATCTCCTTAGCCTTTTCTCCAACCCACTTAGTTTCTTGAATACATAAGATATTAATTTTCCTATGAATCATAATATCAACTAATTCCATTAATTTATCATTGAGAGTGCCTATATTCCAAGAACCTATCCTAATATTAGTTTCATTAGTTTCATGGACTAACTTCTTTACCCGCATTCGTCCGTAATGTGAGAACCCTTGCTTATTTAACACTACACCTGGGCGCCGGTATAGCGGCCCTTGCACACTTTTCACTATATTCAGGCTATACAGCGCGTCGTTTCCAGGGGACGCCCTAACACTTACACAATGATAAAAAAAATTCATGCCATGATTTTTTTCGGCAAGTTTTACGCTGGCTGTCGACTACCTAACGCAACCCTCCACTTTTTGCATCCGGGCTTGGGACCGACAACGACAATGTTAAACATGCAGCTTTTAAGTAAAAAAAAAAGCTATATTCTAAATCATTCTAAGATCTAAAACTAAGTTTAACACAAACTAACTAACTACAATAAATAACATAATTAACATAATTACTACCACACATACATAATAACTACTAACAAAAACACAAATACATCACAGTAGTGCCTACTAAATAAAGCACCAAATACTAACAGTCTTAACAATAACAACTGAAAACATAACAAAAAAATACATAATTACTGCACCATTCACAGTTCACAACAACAAACAAACTAAAAATCAAACAAAACTATAGATCCAAGCTAGTCATCCTCATCCTCTGCATCACTCTCATCACTATGCTAAGGAGTTGCAGGCTCATGTGGTGGTGGATATCTTGGATATTGAGAACATACCACATCCTGATTACCTCTCATGAGGTTTTCCATTGCTAAGTTGTGTTCTCCCTCATAATCACAATATCTCTTCATGTATCCATCCACATGCTCTACAAAACTTTCTAATTTCAATACCTTATCCTCAGTGTAGTTAACGTTATCCAAAATCCTTTGCAATAGTTGTGACTGAGAATTAGATCCAGAAGTTTGACTCTGTGATGTAGAAGCACGTGAAGTGGGAGCTCGAGACGTCGATTTGTAAAGTTTGTCTCCATTAATTATTTGCCTTTTCCACCATCACCACGTTCAAGACACGGGCCAGGTACTGCACCCTAGAGATGTATCCAACTTCTTGGAGTTTCTACACTTCCACCTAAATTGGTTTGGTCAAGGTCATTGTAGAGGACCTTATTTTCAACTTCTTGTCCGGGTGGTAGGATCGACATTTAGTTAATGACATGTGATATTGACCGATATCCCAACATCTCGGCGGTTGACTAAGTAAAGACATCTTGGTGTTCCTGAAGGGTTTGGATCAATAAACCCTTCGACCTTGTATTAAACTTTTTCATTTATATATAAAAAAAAAATTGCTGGGCTCCTCGTCAACAATAAAGATTTCAAAAGTGGTCTCGCTGGTATCAAGATCCCCTTCATGTTTGTTCTGTAGATCAAACATCTTCTATTCCACGCTTCAGACTTTCATGAGGTTGCATGCCCGAGACTGCACTTGGTTTTCCAGAGCGATGATGATTTCCTCATCATCGCGAAACTTTTTTGCAATGTGGTATGTTGAGACCATATTTTTGAAGTCATTGTGTAGAACCCGACTGAAAATGACGTTGTAAGTCGATGACGAGTCAAGCACCATGAAGACTTATATGCAGGTAAATTGCTTGTCACATTCTCCTCAGTGACCGTCATTATAATTTTTCCCAAGACTTCCATCCACTCACCTTAAAAGTCGTAAAACCGATCCGACCGACATATTGTCAACCACTGACTTGAATAAATATTATTATTTTTCCTATGAAAAGTTACATACCCGCCACATTTTTTTATGTTTTATATCATACTCTAAAAGTCTGATATTCCTATTTATAATATTTTGATATCATGCATCAATAGATGTATTCACTTAAAAAAAGGATAATATTTTTGAAGAGATATTAAAAATTTAGTGCTATGAATATATATATAAAAATTTAAACACTAGATATATAAATACATAAAATTAGTGGGCACTGATAAGAGCATAAATGCCCTCTTATTTATATAGAATTATAGATCACAATAAAACACTCCAAATGCTAATTAAATTATGGATGATACATAAAAAAAGTAAAAAAATTTGTATTAATTTAATTGCATTAAAAACAAAAACAGCTTCAAATGAAACTTCACCAAAGAAATAAATGAGCTCTGAAACGCGTGGGCCGCTGAACTGTCACCACTGCAGCCAGAACGTGCTACTTCTCTTGGCTTGCGTTACAATCCCCATTTTTCACCATTTTNGGCCGCTGAACTGTCACCACTGCAGCCAGAACGTGCTACTTCTCTTGGCTTGCGTTACAATCCCCATTTTTCTGACTTACTATTTCATAACTTCCTCTTCTTGCTTGCTTGCACTATCCTCTTCTTGCTTGCTTGCTAACTTTATATTCCTCAGCATTGTTTTATCTCCCGAATTTTCATTCCCCATCTGTCAAAATCCGAACTTTTTCATTTATAGAAGTAATCAGTCTCTCATCGTTTTCTATGCGTTGTAAGATTGGTTTATTTGGCTAATTAGCTGTGTCGGCGGAAATGGTGATAAAGGGGAACGAGTGGGAGGGTAAGACAGATACAGAGCAAAAGTAGCGCACTGTGATATCTGGAGAGGAAAGAGAGAGAAAAATGGTGGGGGACCGAGGAGGATTGTGCTGTTCCTTCCTGGAGATGCTTCAACTGTCTCACTAGTTTATTTTTCTGAGCTAAACCTCTCACCTTCACCGGCCTTTTAAGCTCAGACCTTAGTTTTTTCTCTTTTTATTTGTATAAGTTGCTGTATTCTTGTTGAGTTTGGGCATTCATTTTACTGAAAGTTGGGATTTATATTATTTTTTTCTGTTCTAAGCTGGATGTGAGGGAAGCAAGGAATAAAACGGAGGGTGAGGGAGGGGGATAGAGAGAAAGAGAGAGAGAGGAGCCCAAGTGCTTCCCCCATTCACCTTCGACTTGTTTTCTGATGATTGAACTCGATTTGATCCGCTTCCGCCATTGACACCCGAAAAGGAGCCACCTTTTCTTCTTTAAATCTTCGAAGGTTTNCCCATTCACTTTCGACTTGTTTTCTGATGGTTGAACTCGATTTGATCCGCTTCCGCCATTGACACCCGAAAAAGAGCCACCTTTCTTCTTTAAATCTTCGAAGGTTGGATTTTTCCAGCTGGGTTAGATCTGGGGAGGCAAAACAATGGAGGCTAATGCCGGGCTGGTCGCTGGTTCTCACAATAGAAACGAGCTGGTCGTTATCCGTCGCGATGGAGAGCCGGGAGTAAGCATTCAATTTTCCATCTTCCACAGCTAAGCAGCTATTTTTCGCTCCCTTTTTTTTACAGTAGACAATATTTGATCTTTTCTTTGTAATTTTCTTGCAGCCAAAGCCATTGGAGCATCTCAGCGGTGAAAGATGTCATATTTGTGGCGACGACGTTGGGCTCACCTTGGATGGAGAGCTCTTCGTCGCCTGCAATGAGTGTGCTTTCCCCATTTGCCGCACCTGCTATGAGTATGAACGCAGAGAAGGAAGCCAGGTGTGTCCACAATGCAAAACCAGGTTCAAGCGTCTTAAGGGTAAATGCTTTCTCTTTAGGATTTGGNCAATGAGTGTGCTTTCCCCATTTGCCGCACCTGCTATGAGTATGAACGCAGAGAAGGAAGCCAGGTCTGTCCCCAATGCAAAACCAGGTTCAAGCGTCTTAAGGGTAAATGCTTTCCCTTTAGGATTTGGTCCTTTTGTAGCCTTTTTGAGCTTACTAATTTTTTTTTTTTGTGATTAATGTGCAGGTTGTGCTCGAGTTGCCGGAGATGAAGAAGAGGATGATGTTGATGATCTTGAGAATGAGTTCAATTTTGTTGGGAGGGAAAAGAAGGATGGGCAATACCTTGCTGAGTTCATGATGCAGGGGCATATGAGCTATGGCCGAGGATTTGTAGAAATACCTCAACCATTTCATCCCATGCCTCAAGTTCCTTTACTCACCAATGGCCAAATGGTATTCCGTCTTATAATCTCTAGTTGTTTTTGCTATTATAGATGAGAAAATCATGATCGCCTTTTATCATATTAAAATCTGATCTTGCTCTTTGTTAGTTCCTAGTTATTAGTCTTATTAAGTATTAATCGTTTTTGTTTGATTGCAGGTTGATGATATCCCGCCAGAACAGCATGCTCTTGTTCCTTCTTTCATGGGAGGTGGAGGTAGGAGGATCCACCCCCTTCCATATTCCGACCCCAGTCTTCCTGGTATTTATATCTGAACTTGCATTGGATTGATGAATTTTATAAAAATTGAGTTTTTTAGAACTTCAAATTGAATTTTTTCTTAAGCAAAAAAGTTTTTTTTTTTGTTGATGAATTTTTGTTCAATTTTTTTTTCTTTGCAGCACAGCCAAGATCCATGGATCCTTCAAAGGATCTTGCTGCATATGGTTACGGAAGCATTGCTTGGAAGGAGAGAATGGAGAATTGGAAGAAGAAACAAGACAAGTTACAGATGCATAGAAATCAAAACGGTGCCAAGGATTGGGATAATGATGGTGATGGGCCATTGTAAGATCACTTTTTTGCTTCCAATAGTTCAGCAAACTTGCGTTTAAATGTTGATTTTATTAAATAACACTTATTCATGTAGAAGAATTATAGATTTAATTTGAGTTTAAATTTGGCAAAAAATTTTCCTTTTCTTCACTTGATATAATTTCTAACTTGTCTTGAGACAGAATGGATGAAGCACGCCAGCCGCTATCGCGAAAACTTCCAATATCTTCTAGCCAAATTAATCCATATAGAATGATCATCATAATACGGCTAGTTATTGTTGGATTTTTTTTTCATTACCGGGTCACACACCCCGTGCTGGATGCCTATGCATTGTGGCTCATCTCAGTTATCTGTGAAATTTGGTTTGCTGTTTCATGGATTCTTGATCAGTTCCCAAAATGGATTCCAATTGAGAGGGAGACTTACCTTGACAGATTGTCATTAAGGTTGAGTAAAACCAGCCATCATAGAACTTTGTTGCTCTTCTTCTGCACTTTTTGTAATAGCCTGAACTCTCACTCATTGATTTATTGTTTGCTTTGGCAAAATGGCTTTCCCTAGAGATCGCCAATCCCAAGAATGCTCTTATACGAGTAAACTTGGCTTCAGAGTTTTTGATAAACTTCAACCATTACACCAAAATGATAGTACCTTGTGGCCATTAGGCTAAAGCGGACAATATCTACATGGGTGGAGTTCGGGCTATTACACCTTAATCCCATCATCAACTGATCTATGTGGATTTATTTTATTCTATTTACAGGTATGATAAAGAAGGTCTACCTTCTCAACTGGACCCTATTGACATATTTGTCAGTACTGTTGATCCTATGAAGGAACCTCCATTGGTCACAGCAAACACAGTCCTCTCTATCCTTGCTGTAGATTATCCAGTTGACAAAGTTTCTTGCTATGTTTCTGACGATGGTGCTGCAATGCTCACATTCGAAGCATTGTCCGAAACATCAGAATTTGCAAAAAAATGGGTTCCATTCTGCAAGAAATTCAACATTGAGCCGAGAGCACCGGAGTGGTATTTTCAACAGAAGATGGACTATTTGAAGGATAAAGTTCTACCATCATTTGTTAAGGAGCGAAGAGCGATGAAGGTGAGAGAATATTCCTGAAAGAATTGTCCAAGTAAAAATTTGTTTGACTCAATAAGAAACATACATTTGTTACTTTCTGCAGAGAGAATATGAAGAATTCAAAGTTCGAATCAATGCTTTGGTTGCAAAAGCTCAGAAGGTTCCTGAGGAGGGTTGGACAATGCAGGATGGGACCTTATGGCCTGGAAATAGTGTTCGAGATCATCCTGGAATGATTCAGGTCTGACCTTCTGACATTGTGACCCTTTTTTTCCCTTAAAATTTTATTCTTTCTGGCATTTCCAGTTAAATTTCAGTCTCCTCCAAACTCTTAGGTCTTTTTGGGCCAAAGTGGTGGACATGACATGGATGGAAATGAGCTACCGCGCTTGGTTTATGTCTCTAGAGAGAAGAGGCCTGGGTTCAATCACCATAAAAAGGCTGGTGCTATGAATGCTCTGGTATGGAATACAGAGTTCTTTGATGATGTATTTATGCCAACTTGCATATGAACTTTCTCTTTTGAGTACAAAATAGGTTTTTTATTCCTTCATCATGCCCCATAATGTCGGCGTGCACTGTTTTTCAGACCCAGACTATGACATATTTAGATATAAAAACTCNTCCGTCTTATAATCTCTAGTTGTTTTTGCTATTATAGATGAGAAAATCATGATCGCCTTTTATCATATTAAATCTGATCTTGCTCTTTGTTAGTTCCTAGTTATTAGTCTTATTAAGTATTAATCGTTTTTGTTTGATTGCAGGTTGATGATATCCCGCCAGAACAGCATGCTCTTGTTCCTTCTTTCATGGGAGGTGGAGGTAGGAGGATCCACCCGCTTCCATATTCCGACCCCAGTCTTCCTGGTATTTATATCTGAACTTGCATTGGATTGATGAATTTTATAAAAATTGAGTTTTTTAGAACTTCAAATTGAATTATTTCTTAAGCAAAAAAGTTTTTTTTTTTGTTGATGAATTTTTGTTCAATTTTTTTTTCTTTGCAGCACAGCCAAGATCCATGGATCCTTCAAAGGATCTTGCTGCATATGGTTACGGAAGCATTGCTTGGAAGGAGAGAATGGAGAATTGGAAGAAGAAACAAGACAAGTTACAGATGCATAGAAATCAAAACGGTGCAAAGGATTGGGATAATGATGGTGATGGGCCATTGTAAGATCACTTTTTTGNTTGGAAGGAGAGAATGGAGAATTGGAAGAAGAAACAAGACAAGTTACAGATGCATAGAAATCAAAANAACAAGAAGAAGAATTCAAAAACCAAGCAAGGAAAGATGATGAAAACTCCAAAGATGGGAGAGAATAGCACATCTGCTTTAGCTTTGATGGGAATAGAGGAGGGTATTGAAGGTATGTTTGTATTTATGTTATATCTTCTTGTAACATGCATAAAATGTTCTTTTCTTGTTCCCACTGAATCGATTCGAGCGACATAAACAGGAAATGAGAGTAGAAAACTAGCAATTATCTCAGAACAGAAGTTGGAGAAGAAGTTTGGGCAATCACCAGTATTTGTTGCATCTACTCTATTGGAGAATGGAGGAACACTGAAAAATGCTTCTCCTGCATCACTCTTAAAGGAAGCTATCCATGTTATTAGTTGTGGATATGAGGACAAAACTGACTGGGGAAAAGAGGTAGGGATTAAAACCTGAGATTGCACAGAAAATGAGCTGCTTGGCTCAAATTGCCTCATGAAGTTTTATTTTCCTCTTATATATAGGTTGGATGGATCTACGGTTCCGTCACAGAAGATATCTTGACAGGATTTAAGATGCACTGTCATGGCTGGCGTTCCATCTATTGCATACCTCCTAGGCCTGCATTCAAAGGCTCCGCTCCCCTCAATCTATCCGATCGTCTCCACCAGGTCCTTAGGTGGGCTCTTGGTTCTGTAGAAATTTTCTTTAGCAGGCACTGCCCATTATGGTATGGTTATGGCGGTGGGCTGAAGTGGCTCGAACGATTTTCCTACATAAATGCAACTGTTTATCCTTTTACGTCGATTCCANGCGTTCCATCTATTGCATACCTCCTAGGCCTGCATTCAAAGGCTCCGCTCCCCTCAATCTATCCGATCGTCTTCACCAGGTCCTTAGGTGGGCTCTTGGTTCTGTAGAAATTTTCTTTAGCAAGCACTGCCCATTATGGTATGGTTATGGCGGCGGGCTAAAGTGGCTCGAACGATTTTCCTACATAAATGCAACTGTTTATCCTTTTACGTCGATTCCGNGTATTTATATCTGAACTTGCATTGGATTGATGAATTTTATAAAAATTGAGTTTTTTAGAACTTCAAATTGAAGTTTTTCTTAAGAAAAAAAGTTTTTTTTTTTTGTTGACGAATTTTTGTTCAATTTTTTTTCTTTGCAGCACAGCCAAGATCCATGGATCCTTTAAAGGATCTTGCTGCATATGGTTACGGAAGCATTGCTTGGAAGGAGAGAATGAAGAATTGGAAGCAGAAACAAGACCGGTTACAGATGAGAAATCAAAGCGGTGCCAAGGATTGGGATAATGATGGTGATGGGCCATTGTAAGATCACTTTTTTGTCTTCCAATAGTTCAGCCAACTTGCGCTTAAATGTTGATTTTATTAAATAACACTTATTCATGTAGAAGAATTATAGATTTACTTGGAGTTTAAATTTGGCAAAAAGTTTTCCTTTTCTTCACTTGATATAATTTCTAACTTGTCTTGAGACAGAATGGATGAAGCACGCCAGCCGCTATCGCGAAAACTTCCCATATCTTCTAGCCAAATTAATCCATATAGAATGATCATCATAATACGGCTAGTTATTGTTGGATTTTTTTTTCATTACCGGGTCACACATCCCGTGCCGGATGCCTATGCATTGTGGCTCATCTCAGTTATCTGTGAAATTTGGTTTGCTGTTTCATGGATTCTTGATCAGTTCCCAAAATGGATTCCAATTGAAAGGGAGACTTACCTTGACAGATTGTCATTACGGTTGAGTAAAACCAGCCATCATAAAACTTTGTTGCTCTTCTTCTGCACTTTTTGTAATAGCGTGAACTCTCACTCATTGATTTACTGTTTGTTTTGACAAAATGGCCTTCCCCAGAGATCACCAATCCCAAGAATGCTCTTATACGAGTAAACTTAGCTTCAGAGTTTTTGATAAACTTCAACCATTACACCAAAATTATAGTACCTTGTGGCCATTAGGCTAAAGCGGACAATATCTACATGGGTGGAGTTCGGGCTATTACACCTTAATCCCATCATCAACTGATCTATGTGGATTTATTTTATTCTATTTACAGGTATGATAAAGAAGGTCTACCTTCTCAACTGGACCCTATTGACATATTTGTCAGTACTGTTGATCCTATGAAGGAACCTCCATTGGTCACAGCAAACACAGTCCTCTCTATCCTTGCTGTAGATTATCCAGTTGACAAAGTTTCTTGCTATGTTTCTGACGATGGTGCTGCAATGCTCACATTCGAAGCATTGTCCGAAACATCAGAATTTGCAAAAAAATGGGTTCCATTCTGCAAGAAATTCAACATTGAGCCGAGAGCACCGGAGTGGTATTTTCAACAGAAGATGGACTATTTGAAGGATAAAGTTCTACCATCATTTGTTAAGGAGCGAAGAGCGATGAAGGTGAGAGAATATTCCTGAAAGAATTGTCCAAGTAAAAATTTGTTTTACTCTATAAGAAACATACATATGTTACTTTCTGCAGAGAGAATATGAAGAATTCAAAGTTCGAATCAATGCTTTGGTTGCGAAAGCTCAGAAGGTTCCTGAGGACGGTTGGACAATGCAGGATGGGACCTTATGGCCTGGAAATAGTGTTCGAGATCATCCTGGAATGATTCAGGTCTGACCTTCTGACATTGTTTTTTTTTCCTTAAAATTTCATTCTTTCTGGCGTTTCCAGTTAAATTTCAGTCTCCTCCAAACTCTTAGGTCTTTTTGGGCCAAAGTGGTGGACATGACATGGATGGAAATGAGCTACCGCGCTTGGTTTATGTCTCTAGAGAGAAGAGGCCTGGGTTCAATCACCATAAAAAGGCTGGTGCTATGAATGCTCTGGTATGGAATACAGAGTTCTTTGATGATGTATTCATGCCAACTTGCATATGAACTTTCTCTTTTGAGTACAAAATAGGGTTTTTTATTCCTTCATCATGCCCCATAATGTCGGCGTCTTTCAGACCCAGAGTATGACATATTTAGATATAAAAACTCCCGTTTTTCTGCAACAGGTTAGAGTATCTGCTGTACTTACAAATGCGCCTTATTTGTTGAACTTGGATTGTGACCACTACTTCAACAACAGTAAGGCTATCAGAGAAGCAATGTGTTTCATGATGGATCCGCTAGTTGGGAAGAGGGTGTGTTACGTACAATTTCCACAGAGGTTTGATGGTATTGATCGTCACGATCGGTATGCCAACCGAAACATCGTGTTCTTTGATGTAAGTATGTGC
>JXCR01137433.1:13421-35384 GCA_002079205.1 Phalaenopsis hybrid cultivar | reverse complement strand
TATATATATATATATATATATATATATATATATATATATATATATATATATATATATATATATATATATATATATATATATATATATATATATAAGAATTTTCGTACTTATAGAACTAGAAGTCAAAATTGGCTCCAAAAAATTTTGATCCTATTTGAATTAATTTTCGAGCGATTAAGGATCTTCAAGCTAAATTAACTAAATTCATAATCCTAACATCAGTAGGGTTGTTAATGATTCGATTCAAGTTGAGTTAGGATTTGCTTGAAATCAACTTGAAAAAAATTCAATCGAAAATTATGGCTTATAACTCAACTAATTTATTTTGATTTGATCCCGATTCTAAGCCAAAATTGAAATCAAATTTCAAGTGATTAACTATCTTCAGACTAAATTCAGAGCCCTCACATCAGTAGGGTAGTTAATGATCCGATTTCGAGCCGAGCTCGAGTTGGCTTGAAAAAAATTCAATCCGAAATTTTAGCTCGTAGCTTGACTCGTTTTTTTTATTCGATACAAAATTTGAATCAAATTTCGGTCAAACTAAATTCACAACCCTGCGATCATGTTTACTCTGTTTGTTGAGTACTTAACGGTTAGAGTGAACAAGATAGCATGTAAATATATGTGAACCAACTCAACGTATGACCCAACTACTAATAATTAACAACGGGACTTTGATATTATTAGCTGCCAATGCAAAGGATTTAAACACAACAAAAGGATGAGAATGAGTTATTTATAGGTTGGTTGGGGGTGCAAGGTTATTTAGGTGGGTATAAATGGGTTGATTATAATAGGATTCAACTCGAGACATGAAGCACGAATCCAAGTAGGCTCGGGTGAATTTTGAGCCAATTTGAACTTCTCTTTTGGCTTAAANTTAGCTGCCAATGCAAAGGATTTAAACACAACAAAAGGATGAGGATGAGTTATTTATAGGTTGGTTGTGGGTTCAAGGTAATTTTGGTGGGTATAAATGGGTTGATCATGATAGGATTCAACTCGAGGGTGAAGCACAAATCCAAGTAGGCTCGGGCGAATTTTGAGCCAATTTGAACTTCTCTTTTGGCTCAAAATTTATGTGATGGGTAGTTATATAAGAATTTTAGAGGTCAAGGATGTATGGTGGTAAAGTTTTTCATTAAATTTATTATATGTTAAAAGAAAATTCATCCAAGTAAATATGAATATTAAGAATATCATGTACATCAGAAATTTTTCAAATCATCAAGATCATTTGAGCTCTAATTTAATAAAAGTAATCAAAATGAATATTTCAATGAGATAGACTAATCAGCGCCAACATTTATTGATTTGAATTCAAATAGTTTTGGTTGAAATAGTCTAATACAATGTTGAGAATATTATGAAAGTATTTTAATGATTAAATAGTATTTTGAACTAACATGTTATAGTCTAACTAAATATTTCAAAGAGAGAAATCTAATGAACTGAAAATTACTCAATTATGATATCATTTAGACGCTTTAACAATTAAAAATAATCTAAAATCAAAGTGATCACCATGTACCGATAGGGTTTCAGGGGATTATTGCTTCAAAATTTTTAATTATGCCCCATTCTTCACATGGGAGGTAGCTGGATCTAAACCTATTGTTGGTGGAGTGGAACAAAACACTGGTTTTAAGCCTAGATTTGAATGTAGGAATTCTTCGAAATAGGAGAGAAACAATTCTATTGTATTTTTGGAGTTGTTGGAAAAAATCCAATGTAATTTGATAAAATTCCAACACTAAGTCAGAATGAATTAACGACTTGTAGGGATGTAAACGAGTCGAGCTTGAGCGAGCTCAGGCTTGGCTCGTGTTCGGCTCGTTCGAAATAGCTCGTGTTCGAAATTGACTCGTGAACAGTGTGTTCGTGTTTGACTCGATTTAAATATTTGTGTTCGTGTTTGACTCGAAATTGGCTCGGAAAAATTAAATTGAAAAAAATAGATGTAAAGTTTGGGATTCGAACCTGGACCAAATATATACAAAAAAANCGAGCTAAAACGAGCCGAACACGAGCGAACAAAAAGTTGTTCGTGTTCGGCTCGTTTATAATTCGAGCTTTATAATATAACGAACTAGCCAAACACGAGCTACTTAACGAGCCGAGCACGAGCTGTTCGCGAACAACGAGCTTTTTTGACAGCTCTAATGACCTGTTTGGGGCGCGGGGGGTGCTTTTCGACCGCAGCGCGACTTGAGGCCGCTCTTCTCCACTGTTTGGGTTGGCATTTTCCTTGCGGCGCAGTTGCAGTTATTAAAACGCGAGTCTGTAGCCCGCGCTTCTCCTCCATTCATTTACGCGCTTGCCTCTTGGATTTGACCTCGCGTTTGTCTTATGCCCTTTCCTTCCCCGTCGAGCATTTGCAATTTCTAGTTTTAAATTTTAAATATGAATACCATACAACAATAACTGAAAGGTATGTGTGTATGACTGCATTGGAGCAATATATGGAACCCACGTTGATGTGAAAGTTATAATGATGAAAAGATTGCATTTATCGGACGTTGTGGAGCCCCTATGCAAAATGTCATGACAATGTGCTACTTTTTTGGGTAATGTGGAGACCTGGTCCACCGAATTTAATTAGCTTCTTAATTAAGTATCCCATCTACCGCTCACCTACCACACCCACCTACCGCTCACTGCCACATCTCACCTACCGCTTATCTACCTCCCACTAACCGCTCTCATGATTTCTATAAATAGTCTCTTTTGGTTTAAAGGAAATGCAAGCCAAGCAAGATCAAACCAAGTCATCTTGAGAGCTAAGAGAAAGAGAGGAAGAGAGAAAAGAAAATATAGATTTTCTTGTAAACGTCGAAGCGCTTGACGGTGTAATTCCTCGAAAAAATAAATCCTCTGCAGCTTCGTGGACATAGGCAAATTTGCCGAACCATGTAAATCTGTGTGTTGCTCTGATATTTTTTGTGTGAAATTTTACTTGTTATATTTTTTACTTTATTGTCATTATTTTTCACAACAACTAGTATGAGAGCTTTGGCTTCGAATCTAAGGAAGAACAATGGGTGGAGACGAAGTGATGACATCGGAGATTGAGAAGTTCAATGACACAGATTTTACTTACTGGAGGATGTAGATAGAGAACTACCTCTATGGGAAGAAACTTCATCTTTCCTTAATGAGAAAGCAACCATAAAAGATGGACGATGCGGAATGGAATCTATTGGATCGAAAGGTTCTGGGGGTTATACGATTAACCCTGTCGAGATCAACTGCCCACAACATCATCAAGGAGAATACTACTGCAGATCTCATGACAGCTTTATCAGGTATGTATGAAAAACCATCGGCGAATAACAATGTGCATTTGATGAAAAAGTTATTCAACTTGAAGATGGTGGAAGGTGTATCTGTTGCTCAACACATGAATGATTTCAATACTATCATAAATCAATTGTTGTTTGTTGAAATTGATTTTGATGATGAGATATGTGCACTAATATTGTTGGCTTCATTGCCAAATAGCTGGGAAGCCATGAGGATGACAGTTAGCAGTTCTGAAGGTAAATCCATGCTAAAATATGATGATATTCGTGATTTGATTTTGGTTGAGGAGGTGCGCAGGAAGGATTCTGGCGAGGCCTCGTGTTCAAGTTCGGCGCTGAATGTTGATTCCAGAGGGAGATCACATGACATAAACTCAAACAACGGAAGATCAAAACTAAAGACTGGTCAGCAGGCCACCAGTTGGAATTGTGGCAAGGCTGATTGCAGGAATCTTAAGAAGAAGGAGAATGATGACACTAATGTTTTAACTGAAGAAATACATGAAGCATTATTGCTGGCAGTCACAGTTCTGTTCATTATTGAATACTGGATTCAGGGGCTTCCTTCCATACATCTTCCCGCCAGGAGTTAATGCGAAATTATATTGCAGGTAACTTTGGGAAGGTACATCTGACTGATGAAAATGCTCTGAACGTGGTGGGGATGGGAGACATTGATATTGCATTCCCTAATAAGAGAAAATGGACATTTCAAAAGGTCATGCACGTTCCTGAGTTGAAGAAAAACCTCATCTCTGTTGTTCAACTCAATGAGGGTGGTCATTTAGTGGTGTTCTCAGTTACCACCTGGAAGGTTACCTAAGGAGCATTAGTAATGGCTCGGGGTAAGAAAACTGACACACTATATATGACTACAGGTTTACTCAGGTGTGAACACATGAGTCAGAGGTGCATTATGGGGAAGCAGAAGAAGATCCATTTCCTGAAAAGTGGCAGAGCGCCAAAGGCAGGAAAACCAGACATTGTACAGACAAATGGTGGAGAAACACAGAGTTATGAAAAAATCTTGCAAGATAATAATTCGAGCAAGTGAGAGCTGACCAAGAAGGAGGAGACGGATTTCTTGCCAGGAAATCAGATTTGGGAGCTGACAGAACTTCCACCAAGGAAGAAGACATCGTATAGCACGTGAGTGTACCGGGTGAAGACTGTGTTTGGTGGCAGTAAGAGGTACAAAGCTGGACTTGTTGAAAAGGGCTTTCAGCAGGGGAAGAATATTGCTCATGCAGTGGGAATTGTAAGCAGATACAAGAGTAACCCATGAAAGAGCTTGGTGGTATGAGGCTACGTTGATAGTGATATTTCAATTAAGGATGTTACTCATGAGAAGTTGAAGTTGTGCTCAACTTCAGCTGGTCTTTTGGCATGAAGACAGAGGCTTCAAGTTGCAGAGGTGGAGGATATCTTGTTTGAGGAAAATGTCGGTACAGTTAGTAGATGATGCAACTAGTAGGTGATGCATTCAATGTCTTAGTTTCCAAGTGAGAGAATTGTTGGGTAATGTGGAGACTTAGTCCACCGAATTTAATTAGTTTCTTAATTAAGTATCCCACCTACCGCTCATCTACCACATCCCACCTACCGCTCACCTACCGCTCTCATGGTTTCTATAAATAATATCTTTTGGATTAAATGAAATGCAAGTCAAGCAAGACCAAGCCAATTCATCTTGAGAGCTAAGAGAAAGAGAGGAAGAGAAAGAGAGAGGAAGGGAGAGAAGATAATAAAGATTTTCTTGTAAATGTCGAGGCGCTCGATGGTATAATTCACCGAAGAAATAAATCCTTTGCAGCTCCTTAGACGTAAGCAAATTTACCGAACCACGTAAATCTGTGTGTCGCTTTGGTGTTTTTTCTGTGTGCAATTTTACTTGTTCCATTTTTTACTTTATTGTCGTCATTTTTCACAACAACTTTAACATATGATTTACTTTCGTCATGCCCAGTTGAGAGGGTAGTGCACATGATAACATAATTTTCAAGGATGCTACGCGAAATGCTCACTACAACTTCCTACACCCTCCTCACGGTATGCTGCAGCCCCAAATTGTTTGGTTATTCACTTTGAACATCGTACTGAAACTGCAATACATTCCAAACAAATATTATTTGGTGGATGCTGGTTATTCATTACAACAAGGGTATCTGAAACCCTCTCCTAATACAATATATCATATACCTGATTTTGAGCAAGCTAGCAATATTACATGCGACAAAAAAAGGTGTTTAACAAAAGACATTCCTCCTTACAGGGTGTCATCAAGAGGAATTTTGACATTTGGAAGGAGAAATGTGTTATACTATGCTATATGCCATCATACCCATTTCTTAAACAGGTCCATATTGTGATAGCCACGATGACTCACACAATTATGTTAGGTGGCATCTGTCTTGAAGTGACATTGGCTTTCGCAGTGCCGAAGAGGAACAACAACAAGTAACTGCAGAAACATTTGAGTACCACCTTGGGCATTCTCTGGAACGAAAGGACAATGAGCATTCTACCATTTATACGAAAGAAGGGGAAAGTACAAATGAAATGTTGGCCCTTAGAGAACAAATCACTGATGCGTTAGTGGGGGGGTCAATGGATTATTTGTAAATTATTCCAAAGACTGGGTAATTTATTATCTATGTAAAAAATATTTTTAACATTCATGTTAAACTTTGAGCACTCATCGATTTGTTTTTTAATTTACAACTATATGTACTTTATCCTTTATAATGCAAGCTTGCAAATTTCTGCTTTTGAGGAATCATATATAAAGATGCAAGAACAACTGTTTTGTAAATCTCAATTTGTTATTAGTATTACATGTTTAGTATTTTCACTGATAGTCGGTGTTGCCCAGTTTTGAAATGGTTTTCTTCTTGTTTTCACCATTTTTTCATATAGTTTCTAGCTTAAAATAGTTTACTAATAGATTCTATTTCACTGATTTCAGGAAAGATGAGCTCCATAATGTCAGAGTTGTTTCAAAGATTGCCATGCTACTGCGGACTAGAGANGGGGGGGGGTCAATGGATTATTTGTAAATTATTCCAAAGACCGGGTAATTTATTATCTATGTAAAAAATATTTTTAACATTCATGTTAGACTTCGAGCACTCATTGATTTGTTTTTTAATTTACAACTATATGTACTTTATCCTTTATAATGCAAGTTTGCAAATTTCTGCTTTTGAGGAATCAGATATAAAGATGCAAGAACACTTGTTTTGTAAATCACAATTTGTTACTAGTATTGCATGTTGCTTTAGTATTTTCACTGATAGTTGGTGTTGCCCAGTTTTGAAATGGTTTTCTTCTTGTTTTCACCAATTTTTTATATAGTTTCTAGCTTAAAATAGTTGACTAATGGATTCTATTTCACTGATTTCAGGAAAGATGAGCTCCAGAATGTCAGAGTTGTTTCAAAGATTGCCATGCTACTGTGGACTAGAGACTTCCTTTATGAGGTAACGCTAGCCCCACAACTACGGTCGATAGTTTACAGATGCCCCCAGAGACTTGTAGAACAATGCGACTTCTTCCGATGGGCTGACAGTCAGGTTGATTCCACTGTCGAAAGTGATCATAAATTAATAACATCATTGGAGGACAATTTAGGACGGAACGTAAATCATCTTCATGTTAAAAATAATATCATCATTATTTTACTTGTAATTTTATTAGTTTTTTTCTTTTTCTTTATCACTTTCAGTACTCACTATTAAGTGAGTGGTACATATGAACTTTTGTTCTATTTTGAACTGAATTTCTGATGAAGTATCAAATATGTCGATGTCACAAATTTTTTTTAAACAGTTTCACTAAACATGGGCATAATGAATATTTTTCTAGAAAAAGCTGCCGCACAAGTGTTTTCATAAAACTGCAACAAACAGACAACCATCTTTCCCATAACAGCTTCCTAGGGCATCGCAGCTGTAGTTGAAAAGTTGAAAAGCTGCAGCTACCCCAAACAAACCCTAAAAGAAACTTGTGTTGGCCCTTTGAAGGGCAAAATGACACAAGGATGTTGAGTTCTTAGATGACAAAACGCTACAGGCTGACAATTAGTTTGCATCTTTTGGGTCAACTGATGTTGTAGCGAAGCATATTTCTGGCACTCATCACGTCTCCTTGAAAATTCATCTGCATCTTTCATGAGATTTGGATAAAAGTATCCTTGCCTTTGAGCATGATGTTCCAAGGTCTTTCCTCCAAAATGACTCCTACCTTTGCCAACATGTATTTCTCAACACATTTTCCTTTACGCATCTCAGGAGTAATGAAGTGGCTGACTTTCAAGAAAGTTTACCTTCAATGATGAGAAATTTTTTAGCCTAAATTTGAACATCCATTGATCCATTATTTATTCAGGGATCTTTCCGGTCTCTAGATTTTGGATGAAAGTATCCATCCATCACTTTATGCTTTCTTCCACCTCCATGATTCCTAGCTCATCAATGGTTGGTCAAAGACGTTTTTGAGATTTCCTTTATCCAAAGAAAATGCTCTTTGATAGAAGGTATGGAAGTTGATTTTCTTCTTAATTGACTGTTGACCTCATTTTTGGTTGAGGTCTAGTTTTTTCTTTATAAGCATAGGATCTAGTCATATGACTTTCCTGTTGACTGTTCCTAGAGAACTAATGATGATACCCTCACCAATAGAAATTCTAAGCTCTTCTTTACTCATCTTAAAGTTCCACATATTTGTTCTAACCTTTAGTTCTTAGTAGGTGGGGGGGGGGAGCTCAAGAGGAGTCCCCATAGAACTGTTTGGCCTTAGTGTTAGCCTTGGGTGGTGTGGTCTTGGTCAGTCTTGCACATACACACTTGCACTTGCACTCACAACCTAAATCCTAACCCAAATATGCTTAGCTTGTTCTCTTACTCTATTGGGAACTCATGTGGATGGTCCCCTGAACCATTAGCTCTGGGCTAGGGTTTGGCTAAAACCAGCACATGAAGGATCCATAATGGGAGTTTCCTTGGTCTCATGGCTCAAATAGAGTGACCTCATGATTAACATCCTCAATCAATCCCAATTTTACCAAATTCTCAATTTTGACCCTTCTTGGTCCCAAACTTCACCAAATTACCAAATTGCCCCTAAACCCTAAAGTTTCCAAAATTTACCAAAATTACCCAAATTCTCAAAATCTTTTCAAAAATCATTTCAAATCATTCTAAATCACTTAAATTGACCAAAACACCTCAAATTTTCCAAAATTCCCAAAATACCCCCAAAATCCCCAAAAATTTCAAAAATTTCCAAAATCACTCCAAATGTCCCCAAAATCAATTTAAACTACTCCATTGAGCCCAATTTGACCACATTGACCCACTTTGACCAAAATCCCCAAATTGCCTCTATAGGCACAAATTCCCTAATTCACTCCCAATTTCCACCAAATTGAATGCAAATCTCCCCCAATTTCAATTTCAAACTCAAATTCATCATTCCCAATCTTAATTGAAACTAAATCCAAGTCCAATTGAACCAAATTCCAAACCCAAATGCAAGCCCAATCCAAAATTCTTAATTTTAGCCATACCCTTAAAATCTCCCAAATTGAACCCCATGATCAAATCAATTTCCCCAAATGTGGATTCTAAAATCTTGATAATACTTCCAAAAATCAGTTTGAACAATCAATTGACCCAAATTTGAACTCAAAGCTCACTAAATCCAACTTAAACCAATACCCCTAATTTTGACCAAAAGTTTNTCCAAGTCCAATTGAACCAAATTCCAAACCCAAATGCAAGCCCAATCCAAAATTCCCAATTTTAGCCATACCTTTAATATCTCCCAAATTGAACCCCATGTCAAATCAATTTCCCCAAATGTGGATTCNAAAGTTTAAATCTCCCAAATTGAACCTCCTAACTCCAAAATTTCCACCCAATTGATATCCAAAATTCTTCATGAAAATCTTTTAGATCAAATTGGATCAACAATTAAACCATGTATGAACCCTAGCCCAATCCAAACCCAAGTCTAACCCAAATGCCCAAAATTGACCATATGGCCAATTCCACCAAATTGACCTTCCCAATCAATTCAAAATCACCTAATTGATGTCCAAAACTCTTCATGACAATTATTCAAGCCAATTTTATCAATCATATGAGCCAAATTCAAAAGCTAGCGAAACCCAAACTTAAATCCAAGCTCAAGACATGATTTTGAAGCCAAGCCATGCATGTGACAAATCTAGCCAAATTGACCAACAAAAGCTCACCACAACCAACATTTGGACCCTAAAAACCAGCCTAGATCCACCTAGCCCAACCTAGTTGAGCCATGGACCAAGGGTCTCTTGATTTATGTGTTTTCTCACCAAATGAGGCTAAACCAAGGGAAGATCCTCCTCCAGCCTTCCCAAGCCCCAAGTTAATCACAATTAAGACTCCTCTGAGATCTCTGAGCCAACTGAGCACCTCCCCTAGCCTGGCTAGCCGACCTAGTCACCGGAGAGCCCCAAAACCAAGAGACACCCCACCTTAAACCAAACCCATTGCACCCATCCAATGTGTTCAACTCAAATTGTCCTTTGGAGTCGCTCAACCCTCCACATCAGCAACTGATTGCACCTGAATTGAGGCCCAACCAGCCACCCCAAGCTCCTCTATTTAAACACCACCCCTTCACAACCAAGAAAGGAGTCCATCCAAATCCTTGGGGAGACTCTACTAAAATTCTTCCACAGCCTCTTCAAGCTTTCCTAAGTTCAATCCCACAATCATCAACCCTCCATTTCCACTGCCAACGCCCAATTTCTCACTAGAAATCCAAGGCAAATTCTAACTAATTCCCAAAACTCCACTAATCCCCAAATTAAAGTGCCCTAAGCTTTACCAGATCTTAAGAAGAAGTTTACCACTCAAATCCCATCAATTTGAGCCCTCCAACCCACTGCTTGACCAAGGCCACATCACATGTTGGTCGAGATCATACTTGAAGCTTACACCAAAGCAAGGTGACACTTCGAGGAGATTCGTTGGACCCTACTAAAGCTTCCACAAGCATCTGATTGAGGCCTCCTCTCTCAGACTCAGGTATAAAACTTAAACCCTAATATTTGGCTAGGTTTGGGCATTTGTGAAGAAAAGTTTGCTTTCATAAGCATGTAGCCTTATAGATGTGTTTGTCTTGAGTAGATGAAGGTGTAAGAACAGACTAGATGTGTTCGTCTTAAAATCAAACGGTTAACAAGTTCTGGCTATCAGGAATGATGACAGAGAACCGTTGGATCGTCCGTGTATCAGTTGGATGGCTAGGATCACGCTGGATGAGAAGATGGAGAGGAAATCACAGGCTGATGAGGTGTCTACATAGATGGCGGCGACGAATCAGAGAGCAAAACATGGAAATTTTGGCATGTACGAGGTTGACGTGGCGACTGACTGAGTTAAGTAGGAAATTAGTATTTTTGATTTATTTAAATTCGAGTTCTTAGAAAATTCATAAATTTGTGTAGAAAAATCATAAAAATAGAAGAAAAATACTTTCTTGCTCAGTGAATAGAGGAAAATAATGTGAAATNCAGATGCCCCCAGAGACTTGTAGAACAATGCGACTTCTTCCGATGGGCTGACAGTCAGGTTGATTCCACTGTTGAAAGTGATCATAAATTAATAACATCATTGGAGGACAATTTAGGACGTGACATAAATCATGTTCATGTTAAAAATAATATCATCATTATTTTACTTATAATTTTATTAGTTTTTTTTCTTTTTCTTTATCACTTTCAGTACTCATTATTAAGTGAGTGGTATATATGAACTTTTGTTTTGTTTTGAACTGAATTTCTGATGAAGTATCAAATATGTCGATGTCACAATTTGTTTTAAACAGTTTCACTAAACATGGGCATAATGATTATTTTTCTAGAAAAAGCTGTCGCACAAGTGTTTTCATAAAACTGCAACAAACAGACAACCATCTTTCCCATAACAGCTTCCTAGGGCATCGCAGCTGTAGTTGAAAAGTTGAAAAGCTACAGCTACCCCAAACAAACCCTAAAAGAAACTTGTGCTGGCCCTTTGAAGGACAAAATGACACAAGGATGTTGAGTTCTTAGATGACAAAATGCTAAAGACTGACAATTAGTTTGCATCTTTTGGGTCAACTGATGTTGTAGCGAAGCATATTTCTGATACTCATCATGTCTCCTTGAAAATTCATCTGCAACTTTCATGAGATTTGGATAAAAGTAGCCTTGCCTTTGAGCATGATGTTCTAAGGTCTTTCCTCCAGAATGACTCATACCTTTGCCAACGTGTATTTCTCAACACATTTTCCTTTACGCATGTTAGGAGTAATGAAGTGGCTGACCTTCAAGAAAGTTTACCTTCAATGATGAGAAATTTTTTAGCTTAAATTTGAACATCCATTGATCCATTATTTATTCAGGGATCTTTCCGGTCTCTAGATTTTGGATGAAAGTATCTATCCATCACTTGATGCTTTCTTCCACCTCCTGGTTCCTAGCTCATCAATGGTTGGTCAAAGACGTTTTTGAGATTTCTTTTATCCAAAGAAAATGCTCTTTGATAGAAGGTATGGAAGTTGATTTTCTTCTTGATTGACTGATGACCTCACTTTTGGTTGAGGTCTAGTTTTTTCTTTAGAAGCATAGGATTTAGTCATATGACTTTCCTGTTGAATATTCCTAGAGAACTAATGACGGTACCCTCACCAATAGAAATTCTAAGCTCTTCTTTACTCATCTTAAAGTTCCACATATTTGTTCTAACCTTTAGTTCTTAGTAGGTGGGGGGGGGGAGCTCAAGAGGAGTCCCCATAGAACTGTTTGGCCTTAGTGTTAGCCTTGGGTGGTGTGGTCTTGGTCAGTCTTGCACATACACACTTGCACTTGCACTCACAACCTAAATCCTAACCCAAATATGCTTAGCTTGTTCTCTTACTCTATTGGGAACTCATGTGGATGGTCCCCTGAACCATTAGCTCTGGGCTAGGGTTTGGCTAAAACCAGCACATGGAGAATCCATAATGGGAGTTTCCTTGGTCTCATGGCTCAAATAGGGTGACCTTATGAGTAACATCCTCAATCAATCCTAATTTTACCAAATTCTCAATTTTGACCCTTCTTGGTCCCAAACTTCACCAAATTACCAAATTGCCTCTAAACCCTAAAGTTTCCAAAATTTACCAAAATTAACCAAATTCTCAAAATCTTTTCAAAAATCATTTCAAATCATTCCAAATCACTTAAATTGACCAAAACACTTCAAATTTTCCAAAATTCCCAAAATACCCAAAAAATCCCCAAAAATTCCAAAAATTTCCAAAATCTCCAAAATCACTCCAAATGTCCCCAAAATTAATTTAAACCACTCCATTGAGCCCAATTTGACCAAATTGACCCACTTTGACCAAAATCCCCAAATTGCCCCTACAGGCCNATAATACTTCCACAAATCAGTTTGAACAATCAATTGACCCAAATTTGAACTCAAAGCTCACCTAAATCCAACTTAAACCAATACCCCTAATTTTGACCAAAAGTCCAAATCTCCCAAATTGAACCTCCTAACTCCAAAATTTCCACCCAATTGATATCCAAAATTCTTCATAAAAATCTTTTATATCAAATTGGATCATCAATTAAACCATGTCCGAACCCTAGCCCAATCCAAACCCAAGTCTAACCCAAATGCCCAAAATTGACCATATGACCAATTCCACCAAATTGACCTTCCCAATCAATTCAAAATCACCTAATTGATGTCCAAAACTCTTCATGACAATTATTCAAGCCAATTTTATCAATAATATGAGCCAAATTCAAAAGCTAGCGAAACCCAAACTCAAATCCAAGCTCAATACATGATTTTGAAGCCAAGCCATGCATGTGACAAACCTAGCCAAATTGACCAACAAAAGCTCACTACAACCAACATTTGGACCCTAAAAACCAGCCTAGATCCACCTAGCCCAACCTAGTTGAGCCATGGACCAAGGGTCCCTTGATTTATGTGTTTTCTCACCAAATGAGGCTAAACCAAGGGAAGATCCTCCTCTAGCCTTCCCAAGCCCCAAGTTAATCACAATTAAGACTCCTCTGAGATCTTTAAGCCAATTGAGCACCTCGCCTAGCCTGGCCAGCCGGCCTAGTCACCAGAGAACCCCAAAACCAAGAGACACCCCACCTTAAACCAAACCCATTGCACCCATCCAATGTGTCCAACTCCAATTGGCCTTTGGATTCGTTCAGCCCTACACATCAGCAACTCATTGCACCTGAATTGAGGCCCAACCAACCACCCCAAGCTCCTCTATTTAAACACCACCCCTTCACGACCAAGAAAGGAGTCCATCCAAATTCTTGGGGAGACTCTGCCAAAATTTTTCCACAGCCTCTTCAAGGTTTCTTAAGTTCAATCCCACAATCATCAACCCTCCATTTCCACTGCCAAAGCCCAATTTCTCACTAGAAATCCAAGGCAAATTTTAACCAATTCCCAAAACTCCACTAAACCCCAAATTAAAGTGCCATAAGCTTTACTAGATCTTAAGAAGAAGTTTACCACTCAAATCCCATCACTTTGAGCCCTCCAACCCACTGCTTGACCAAGGCCACACCACATGTTAATCGAGATCATACTTGGAGCTTACACCAAAGCAAGGTGACACTTCGAGGAGATTTGTTGGACCCTACTAAAGCTTCCACAAGCATCTGATTGAGGCCTCCTCTCTCAGACTCAGGTATAAAACTTAAACCTTAATATTTGGCTCGGTTTGGGCCTTTGTGAAGAAAAGTTTGCTTTCATAAGAATGTAGCCGTATAGATGTGTTCATCTTGAGTAGATGAAGGTGTAGGAACAAACTAGATGTGTTCGTCTTGAAATAAAATGGTTCACAGGTTCTGGCTATCGGGGATGATGACAGAGAATCGTTGGATCGTGCGTGTATCAGTTGGACAGCTGGGATCATGCTGGATGAGAAGATGGAGAGGAAATCGTAGGCTGATGAGGCGGCTACATAGATGGCGGTGGCGAATCAGAGAGCAAAACATGGAAACTTTGGCACGTACGAGGTTGACGTGGCGACTGACTGGGTTAAGTAGGAAATTAGTATTTTTGATTTATCTAAATTCCAGTTCTTAGAAAATTCATAAATTGGTGTAGAAAAATCATAAAAATAGAAGAAAAATACTTTCTTTCTCAGTGAACAGAGGAAAATAATGTGAATCAAAAATAAAAATTATTTGATGAGTCTTTGATTTTTAATTAATTAAATACTCTCTAGAGTCTTTTAATTTTAATTTGATAAATACAAATTACCATGGCTTGAGACTTTAGGAATNAAATAAAAATAAAAATTATTTGATGAGTCTTTGATTTTTAATTAATTAAATACTCTCTAGAGTCTTTTAATTCTAATTTGATAAAATACTAATTACCATGGCTTGAGACTTTAGGATATTGTTTCTCATGATAATGGAGATGTTTTGTGATTTTTCCAAAGTCAGAAAGCATCTCTACACATGTAACCCTAATTTTCAAGTTTAGATGGTTATTTTGCTTAAAAATAATTACATAAATTAAAATATAAATTAGAAAATTATGGAACTTACTTTGATAGGTTTCTTGTGGTTAGAAGACTTATGGAAAAATATAAATTAATTTTTAATATTTATGTAAATTTTTATAGTTAATAAACCCTAAAAATTCATAAAAATTTAAAATAAATTAAATTTATTTAAAAAATTAGAAAAATCAATTTCACACTACAAATAATAATTATTTTAACTTACTGTAAAAATTTAAAATTTATTTGATTTAATTTGAGCACTAAAATTGATTTTTCAAGTAAAATATTATTTTTGGCATTAAAATAAATTTAATAAATTTAGTAAATTAAATATAATTAAAAAAATTATGAAAAGTGATTTTCTAAGTTTCTTGCGATTAGGAGCACTTAAGAAAAATAAAAATTATTTTAAAATAAATAGTTCATTTTTAAGCTATATTTTGAATTAAAAATAATTAAAATTTTTAAAAACATGAAACTACGCCAAATTATTCATAATTGTTTTCTAATAACTTGAGACTCATTAAAATAGTTTTTCTAATTTTTCTAAGTTAAATATAAATTTTTAAAGGCTAACAAATGCATTTTCTCTAATTTTCCATTAAAATAATTATAATAAATAAAAATGAAATTTTTTTTGTGAGTTCTCTGGACTTAGGGAGGTTTAATAAAGATATAAAAAGTAATTTTTATAATTAAAACATATTTTCTATTTAATTAAATTATTAAAATCAATAAATAATTTAGTCATTAAAATATAACTTGAAAAATTATAAAACATTGTCTAAGTGGTCCTTTGACCTAGGTGAACCTCCAATAATTTTCCCATGATAAAAAAATTTACTTTGATTAGTTAAATAAATTAATATTAAAAATCCCATTTATGAGTTAAAATAATTATATAAATTAAATTTAATTTTGNAAAATTATAAAACATTGTCCAAGTGGTCCTTTGACCTAGGTGAACCTCCAATAATTTTCCCATGATAAAAAATTTTACTTTGATTAGTTAAATAAATTAATATTAAAAATCCTATTTATGAGTTAAAATAATTATATAAATTAAATTAAATTTTGAAAAAACACATTTTCTCATTTGATATTTTATTTGACCCATGAGTGAGGTAATTTAAAAATTTTAAAGTCATTTGAGTTATATTTGATAAGTTATGAAGTGAAGAGCCTTAGGGGCAAAATTGTAATTTTGGATTTTGATGCCTTAATTAAAATTTAGGATTGACCAAAAGGGGTAACTGGGTAAATTTGATCATAATGAACACTTTTTCATGTTTGAAATATAATGGGTTAAGAGGTAGAAACCAACTAAGGGTAAAACTAAAATAACTTAAGATTGCCCTAGGGCATCTACTTACACAACTCTTAAGTAAAATATCAACTGATTAATTGGGTACACTATTCTTGGGATAATTAAAATATTAGGTTCACCGAGCATATGGTGTATTAATTCATTGAAACTAAATTTAAAATTTGGGGTGATCAATTGACAATATAATAGATCCAAATGAACTCGAAACATTTCAAAAGGATTTAAAGGTCATTAGGGATTACTCCCCAAACACTGTTATAACATTTTGGATATTTTGAAGGGCAATTGGACCTATTATCCTTTGTTCCAGAAAATCATCCATCAAAACATTTAGGGACTCACCAAGTTATGACATAGGTTTTGGTAGCTACACCTTCATTCACCCTTGCAATTTATTTAAATTCCCTACAAAATTATATATATGTTGCAAACTCTAACATTTCAGTGGGAGCAGCGAGAAGATGACTGATACGCTTTTACAGTTTTATTTATTTTTTATCATTTACTGCAATTTACTTTCGNAATTTGGGGTGATCAATTGACAATATAATAGATCCAAATGAACTCGAAACATTTCAAAAGGATTTAAAGGTCGTTAGGGATTACTCCCCAAACACTTTTATAACATTTTAGATATTTTGAAGGACAATTGGACCTATTATCCTTTGTTCCAGAAAATCATCCATCAAAACATTTAGGGACTCACCAAGTTATGACTTAGGTTTTGGTAGCTACACCTTCATTCACCCTTGCAATTTATTTAAATTCCCTACAAGATTATATATATGTTGCGAACTCTAACATTTCAGTGGGAGCAGCGAGAAGATGACTGGTACGCTTTTACAGTTTTATTTATTTTTTATCATTTACTGCAATTTACTTTCACTTTAAAACATTATACATGCTTGGTGTTGGATGTCACTTTACCTGCAAAACAAAAACAAACTTTCCAAAGTCAATCAACTTTTTCAAAATTAAACAAGATTTTCAAAACAAAAAAAAAACAACTAATTTCATAATACATCATTTTGAATTTATGGGAGACCCTCAGACAAGGTAACTCATAGTTGCTAATGAGATTTCCCCGGTTTAAATGAGTTTAATAACTCATTTAAGCTAAGTAAATTCAAAAGAAAATAGTAGTACCGGAACGAGNTCGCTTTAAAACATTATACATGCTTGGTGTTGGATGTCACTTTACCTGCAAAACAAAAACAAACTTTCCAAAATCAATCAACTTTTTCAAAATTAAACAAGATTTTCAAAAAAAAAAAAAAAACTAATTTCATAATACATCATTTTGAATTTATGGGAGACCCGCAGACAAGGTAACTCATAGTTGCTAATGAGATTTCCCAGGTTTAAATGAGTTTAACAACTCGTTTAAGCTAAGTAAATTCAAAAGAAAATAGTGGTACCAGAATGAGGGAACTGTGTGATCCTAACTGGTGTTGCTTTAATCAACTTTAAACCATTTTGAACTTTAAAGGTTTAAAGGTTTAAAGATTTAAATGATAAATTTAATCTTTAGACTTTAGGACTGTCACTTCATCGAGGAGCTAACACCGAGGGCAGCCTTCTATAACAACACGAGGGTCAACAACAATACATTATTTCCTTTGAATAAAATAACAAGCCATAGGATTTCAATGTTGTTTGCCTAGTGTAACATAAATCCTCAACTCCCCTTTAGGCCTTTGTACAATCATGTTGTGCAATATAAGCCCTAACTCGTTTTAGGTTTTCGAGGTTGTCATTCGTCACAACCTAAATCCTCATATCTTCCAGGCTATTTGTGTAATCATCTCACACAAATGTAAGTCATAACTAAATAAAATTGACAAAATGAAACACTTGATAATTTATTTATAGAAATTGAAGCCAAACCATATTATAGTTTGGGAAGTCACCGATGTTTTTCTCAGGATCTATGACAACTCCTAGTTTCAATTCCTTTGGATTCCATGATAAATGTTCCAAATTTGAGCCTCTCCCTTTTGACACTCCTTGGTACGATCTTTGAAAAGTCCAATCCTTTGAAATTCTTGAAGACAATATTTTCTGATCTAAATCGAGAGTTTTCTTAAGTGACTACGGTCATTTAAGATGTGATTGACTATATGGACTTGCCTCTATAGGGAGCTTTAAAAACCCAAGTAATATAAATCCTATCTAATCTTTCATATTAGGTAGCAGAAATTTGTCGGCTTATATAAATGGTTCGCAGACCAGATAGATGTCATAAATTCTATAGTTTATTTTATCGGGTCTCACTATCAAGTGATGTGCCTATTCATTGGAATAGGTGTATTACTTATGGTGTTGTGCTTTTTTATTTAAACTATTGTCTATATGAGATCGGTTTGGTCTTGTATTTTCAANATATATATATAAATATAAATTAAGCATCTTTTAAAACCGGGGGTCGGGATACCCATTCCAGCGATTGACAAGTTCTGAAACCACATTTTAATGGCCGACATTGATGTATTCAATTTAGAAGTTTGCAAACTTCATTATCTCTATATTTGCTTTGTACAAGTATTTGATCATCATCTCATCTCTGGCTACAATTTCTTTGTTAACTTGGTCTACCACCAACTATGAATTCAAATTTACTAGTAGATATAGGATGCTTATTTTGTGGGCTAGGAGCAAATGGATAATTAGGGCTTCATATTTTGCCTGATTATTGATGACTTTGAACTTAAGGACGACCCAATAATACATAATTTCTCTAATCAAACTGCTCAACACTAGTATTCTTCCTATTCTCAATTTGTTTGAGACTCCATCAATGTGCAAAACCCCGGTTCATTCGTCAATATTAGCTCTTTTGCCCGTTTCCCCTTGTGCGGAGAGGTATGCTAAAAAATTCAGCACAACTTGAACTTTAAACGACGTCTGGGGAATGTATGTGATGTCATATTTACTGAGTTCCACAGAATACTTTAAAAGCCGATGAGAATGTTTTGGCTGAGTTAGCACGAGTTTGAATGGATGGTTAGTGATGACTCTGATAGGTTGTATTTGAAAATCTGATAGGAGCCTATGAATAGAGAAAAAAATTAGCTTTCCATAATAGAATACTGAACCTTAGGTCCTCTAAGGACATCATTGGTGTAGTGGTTGAATTTGTTTCAGAGCTCCTCATGAAGTAAGGTCAAGCTGATGGCTTCTAAACTAGCTCCCAAATATAGAGAGAGTTCTTCCGTCATTTTTAGGCTCTGTAGCAATGAAGGTGAGGCCAGTGATTGTTTCAGGCTTTAGAATGCTTGCTCACATTCAACTAACCATCCAAAGCTTTTAGCTTTCCTCAAAGTTTTGAAGAAAGCTTAACACTTTTAGCCCAACTTCGAGATTAATTGGCTGAGTGCTGCTCTCGGATCGGTCAACTTTTGCACTTCCTTTACATGTTAAGGAGAAGACATATTCAATATCACTTTTACCTTCTCTGGGTTGGAATTTATGCCCTTGGGTGTTAAAAGATATCCGTGGAATTTTTTGATCGATGCTCCGAATATACATTTTAACAGATTTAGTTTCATATTATATTTTTTGAGCTTTTGAATGTTTTTTTTAGATCGTTTATATGTAATTTGGCCAACCTACTTTTCAATTGAACATCGTCGATGTAGACTTCAATATTTTTTCCCTTCTATTTAGCAAAAATTACATCCATAAGATGTTGATAGGTAACCACAATATTTTTTAGCCCAAAGAGCATTACAATATAAAAATATAAGCCTTTTTCTTGTGATGAAGGTAGTCGTCTTCGTGTTGATCAGTTGCATCTTGATTTGATGAAAACCAGAGAAATTGTTTAAGAAGCTCATTAATGAATATTTGACTACAAAATCCATCAGCTCATCGATCCTTAGTAGGGGGCGGCAGTCCTTGGGGTAAGCGGAGTGAAGATTTGTGAAGCATATGCACATCCTTTAATTGCCATTCAACTTCTTCACCATGACCACATTGGATATCTAGGATGTGTATTAGAACCTCACGGATGTAGACCACCTCCTTGAGTTTTTGTACTTCATCCCAAATTAGTCTGGTTAAAGTCATGATTGACGTTCTAATCTTTAGTTTTATTGGTCAAGCAACTGAATTGACGTTGAGGTGGTGACATGTTACATCTACTGAGATAATTGTCATCTCAACGCCTTACTAGAAAAAAAAAACATTCCAATGCTTCTGTTGAGTCCGGATCAACAAATCTGTGTCTCACATCAAAACTCTCACTAAATAGAAAAAAATTAACTAGTTTGTAGAGGAAGCAAAGATTTTGGTTGCATTTTCATCAATTTTTGAGATCCACCTCTTATTGGTTTTGGATGTCCACATGAAGGTAGTTTGAGGCTATTCTAGATTGCCCAGAACAGTCACCATTTCCTCATCACACAAAAACTTCAGCACCACATGGTAAGTGGATACCACTGCTCTGAATTAATTGAGCAATGGTAAAACGAAGATCACGGTGTACGTGGGTGGTGCATCGATCACCAAGAAATCTTCTATATGTGTAAATTGGTTGTGACCCTCTCCCCAGGTAACGACAACCCAATGATTCCTTAGGCCTACTTTTGTTAGCTCGAAAATACATACACTGGGTCGTGCGGTGTAACCAGGAGGTTTACTATAGATGCATTTTATTGAAAGCAAGCTTTAACAATATGTTTTATGAACTGATCGTGTCAAGCAAAATGCTACCCACCTTGTAGTTATTCATCATCGTCGTGACTATCAGGGTGTCATTGTAAGGATTTCCTTTTTGGGAAAAAATTACATTCATACAAAATAATAGGGGGATAAGGTTTTTTCTTCTTAGCAAAAGAAACCACACAGAGTTCCCCCATTTGGAGCCTCTTATGGTCAACTCTTCTAACCAAATCTCCTCCTAGAATTACATAAACTATTCCCTCGATATGGATGACTTTTCTTGGACAAGCTCATCCAAGCCATATTCTGCAGGGGCTTTTCTTGGTTTTTTTTTATTTTTTTAAATATAAAATAAAATTATAAAAAGTGATCAATTTTCTTAAATTTGACCTAGTTGGTCTTCCTCACTCAATTCATTCTATATTTCATATACCTCATTTTAGACATTCGATTTGAGCTTTACAGAAAGATTTTAGCAGCAACATCTCCTTGAAGCATCTGTGAAGCAAGATGTTGAAGACCAGACTCAATTTTATTCATACAAGTATACGAGGAAGAGAAAAGAAGTCTTTCAAATCAATCCAGTGTGAGAGCAAGACACCATGAATTTTCATCCAAGCTTGAAGATGGTGAATTTCGACAAAGCAAGAAGAAGAAGCTTTCCAATTTTGGATTAATAAAATAATATCTNGCAAGATGTTGAAGACCAGACTCAATTTTATTCATACAAGTATACGAGGAAGAGAAAAGAAGTCTTTCAAATTAGTCAAGTGAGAGAGCAAGACACCATGAATTTTCATCCAAGCTTGAAGATGGTGAATTCCGACAAAGCAAGAAGAAGAAGCTTTCCAATTTTGGATTAATAAAAATAATATCTTGTTTCGAGCTCATAAAGTGTGTTCGTGTTCGGTTCGTTTGCTTAGCGAGCCAAACACGAGCCGTTCACGAACAAAGAGTTATTTTGACAACCCTAATCACGTAGCCACAAGATGTTAATAATTGGGGCGAGATTTAAAACATCATTTGAATGTAATTTAATAATTTTTATTCTATTTTCTTCGTTAATACTTTTAATTGATTATAAATCTTTGT
>JXCR01137432.1:170120-193125 GCA_002079205.1 Phalaenopsis hybrid cultivar | reverse complement strand
AAAACCTTTTGATGAAGCATACTCTTTAATAGAAGAAATTGCTACTAATAATTTTCAATGGACATTTGAATTGGTAAATCCTAAGAGAGTAGCTAGTATTCATGACTCTGATGCAATGTCTATTTCAGCATCTCAATTTGCTGTTATATCAAAAAAGATTGATCAAATTGGAGTGAAATATTCTCAAATACCACCAATATTAGAAGAAAATTTGCTAGTCAGATAATTGATACTCAACCATCTTATGAAACTTTGAATGTTATTAATAATCGTAATAACAATCCCTATTCTAATTATTACAACCCTGGATGGAAAAATCACCTTAATTTTAGTTAGAATAATTATAACAATCCAGTGAACCCCTCAAGAAATTTAAATAACCAAGGAAATCCTAATTATCAATCTTATTATCGTCCTAGATTTAACTCTAACCCTAACCCACAAGTTAAGGAAAAGAAATTGACGATGGAAGAAATAATGTTGAATATGGAAAATCAAACACAAAATCAAGGGGTGCTATTTGAAATATTGAAAATTAATTAGGAAGTTTTGCTACTGCACTTAGTAACAGACCTTCAGGAAATCTTCCAAGTACTGTGGAAGTTAATCCAAAAGATCAAACTAAGGAGCGAATTAAAGCTATTCAATTATGAAGTGGAAAAGAAGTTAAAAAAAGGATCCAAAGAGAAACTGAAGTTGATGAGGAGAAGGAAGAGATTGAAAGTGACCACCATGAAAATGAATCAATACAAGTTCCTTAGAGAAACCACTACCACAGTTTCCTTAATGATTGAAACAAAAGAATATAGACAAACAATTTACAAAATTTTTGGAAATCCTTAAAAAGTTAACGATAAGCATTCCTTTCATTGAGGTTTTAGAACGAATGCCAAGTTATGTGAAATTTATGAAAAATATACTAAACAAAAAGGAAGTTTGCAGATCATTAGGTTGTTGCACTCAGTGAAGAGTGTAGCGCTATTATTCAGAAAAAGCTTCCTGGAAAGTTAAAAGATCCTAGTAGTTTTACTATACCTTGTGCAATTGGTGAAAAGTATTTGGAAAAGCCTTATGTGATTTAGGATTTAATATCAATCTTATGCCTCTATCAATTTTTAAACTTTTAGATTTATGAGAGATTTCCCTTACTACTGTAACTCTTCAGTTAGTTGATCCATCAATCATATATTCTAAAGGAGTTATAGAAGATGTATTAATAAATTTATTTTTCCTGTAGACTTTATAGTATTAGATATGGAGGAAGATAAAGAGATTCCTACTATTTTGGGGAGATTATTTCTTGCAACAGGGAGAGCTGTGATAGATGTACAAAAAGGAGAATTAATAATGAGAGTTAATGATCAAGATGTAACATTTAATATTGCAAAAGCTATGAAATATCCTGCAATAGTAAAAGATAATGAATATTTAGGATGGAAGTTACTGATTATCTAAGTAATGAGAAATTTAAGAAAGTGCTTGAAGAAAAATTTTGGCAAGAAGAATTTAGTGAGAATGAGAATGAAATAAAGAAAGAAAATTTAGATTATATTCAGGACAAATCTGAAACTTTAGATTTGTTGGAAAATGATAATAAAAATCATATTCCTTCAAATATTAAACCACCTGAACTTGATTTAAAAGTATTACCTGCCATTTAAAAATATGTGCTTATAGGAGATTCATCTACATTGCATGTTATAGTATCTTCTGAGTTAACTAAAATTCAATAACAAAAATTAATAAAAATATTGAAAAGATATAAAAAGGCTTTTGGATGGACTTTAGCAAATATTAAAGGAATTAGTCCTTCAATTTGTATGCACAAAATTAACTTTAGCAGATATTAAAGGAATTAGTCCTTCAATTTGTATGCACAGAATTCTATTAGATGATCAATACAAACCTAAAGCTGATCCTCAGTGAGATTAAACTCAATAATGAAAGAAGTGGTTAAAAAAAGAAATCTTAAAATGATTAGATGTTGGAATTATATATCCTATTTCAGACAGTGCTTTGGCGAGTTCAATTCACTGTGTTCCAACGAAAGGAGGAGTGACAGTTAAAGTGAATGAGAAGAATGAATTATATTTAATAAGGCAAGTTATTGGTTGGTGAATTTGTATAGACTATATAAAATTAAACAAGGCCACCAGGAAAGATCACTTTCCCTTACTCTTTCTGGACCAAATGTTGGATAGATTGGTTGGAAACAAATATTAATGTTTTTTAGATGGATATACCAGATATCATCAAATTTCAATTGCTCTTGAGGATCAAGAGAAAACAACATTTACAAGCCCTTATGGAACATTTGCTTTTCGTAGAATGTCCTTTGGACTATGCAATGCACCTGCGACATTTCAAAGATGTATGATGTCAATTTTTAGTAATTTAATTGAACATGGAATGGAATTATTTATGAATTTTTTCTCTATACTCGACACTTCATTTGACATATGTTTAAATAATTTAAAAAAAAATTTGGGAAAAAAATCAACCTAGTACTAAATTGAGAAAAATGTCAATTTATGGTTGCATGAGGGATTGTACTTAGGTATAAAATTTTTGAAAAGGGCATAGAAGTTGATCCTGCAAAAATTAAAGTTATTAAAAAATTACCATCTCCTACTGCGGTTAGAGGGGTAAGAAGTTTTCTAGGACATGTTGGTTTCTACAGGCATTATATAAAAAAAATTTCAAAAATAACTAAACCATTATGCCAACTTTTAGAAAATGATATGAAATTTGATTTTAATGAGGAATGCATAAAAGCATTTAAACTGTTGAAAGAAAAATTAATCACTGCACCTATAATAGTTCCACCTAATTAGGAGAAACCATTTAAAATAATGTGTGATGCTAGTAATTATGCGATTAGAGCTGTTTTAGGACAAAGGCACAACGAAGCTTTTAAAGTAATATATTATGATAGTGAAACTCTAAATGATGCTCAAATTAATTACACTACTGATCTCGAGAATATAGCTGTGCAGAATATATAAAGTTGACTTCGCTATGCAACGGTGCCAAAAGCTGGATGGAATAATTTATGAATAAGTAATTTAAATAATTTATGTTGAGATTCTATGCAAGTATACATATCATTATCAAGTAATAAAGTACTTTCTATTTAAACCCCAAATATCGATCCCACGGGGAAGGTTTAAATTTGAAATGATAAATTAACTAGGAAATTCACAGAAAGTAAAACAAAATTACTGTCACTAATTTCAAATATTGAGATATTATCAGAACTAAATTATTTAACTACTAGCAAAACTGAAGTGTAAAGTTTAAACAATAACTACTAAAATATTAAACTATTAAACTATGTAACTATATTTATGTGATGAATATTTCTTATGTGAAAAGTATCTTTCTCACTACAATGCGATTTTGGTAAAATAAGATGAGATAACTGGTTTTAATATATATTGTGCCAAATAGTAACATTTTTAATTCTCTACCCTGATACAGTGTTATAGAAAATCATTGGTTAATCCCAGATTTAGTCTCTAAATTTGTGGCTAGGCTAGGAGGATATTGGCTCCCACTAGAGCTCCCACTTCCCTTCACCTGAAGGCTAACTCTCACTTTAACTCTTTAAACACTAAGATCGAATTGCAGATTNCAAATATATATATATATATATATATATATATATATATATATATATATATATATATAATATTTTGTTTAGTAAGTGTTTTTTAGGAAATACTAACAATTTTGAGTCCTACATAATTTTTCATATCATAAATTAAGACAAATATTGATATTGGAGGAAAAAATTTGGAATCGAATTAAACAAAAAAATTAAAAGACGCGATTTTGACCTCTGGAGCCGACGGCGCCTGCCTATATAGAGCATGGTGCCGACAACGCGATCGGGAGTGTCGACGGCGTCCCGAGCAATTTCAAGCATTCAATGCAAATGTGGCGGACTTTGGTGGGATTGTGCTCCTAAATAACTGCTGAAAGGTGTTTTTAAAGGCCTAAAGACTGCCTTGGACGACCAGAAACTTTCAATTTTTGAATTCCATGGCTTTCAATTCCAGAAATACTTCAAGGTATGGAGTTTTTAATAGAAGAAAGCTTATCAATTTTGACGCGCAGAGATTATATGACAAAGTCATCACGAAGAAGAGACTTATCAGGGAGAAAGACTTTGTTAATCATGGATTGAGTCATCCAAGTTCACAAATTGAGAAAATCATTATACAGAGACGTTGGGAAGCTATGTGATATACTACCACTGCAGTTGTTGTACCAGTAGTAAAGGAATTCTATGCTAACTTACATGAAATTACCTAAGGAGTCGCCTTCATTCGAGGTAAGGTTGTACCACTTACTTCGGCTCGCATTATGATTTGTATATGATAGAAAACGTTCCAATCTATCATTATACAAATTTTATCCCAATGAGAGATATGATGCAAGATTTATATAACTTTCTGGCTGATGAAAATGATAATTGGGAAATTAGAGATGAGGGATATGCTAGTTTTTCTGCTTCACTACTTAATCCAATATCAAAACAATGACATTTCTTCATATCTGCAAAATTACTCCCTACCACAAAATTTAGTAGAGTTATAAGAGAAAGTGTTATTTTAAACTATTGCACTTAAATGGAAAAACCCAATGATGTGGGATCGATTATTTTCAAATCTATTATAGGTATTATTATGAATGGACCAATATACAGACTGGGGCATCCTTCCACAATTTTCTTACTTTGCAGTCAATCTCAAGTGTTATATGAAAGTTGTGAGAAAGTATTATTACCCTGGGAGCCCATGATTCCTATTGATGAAAATTATATTGCAAATGGGAATGAAGCATTAGATATTATCTTGGATCATTCATTACATGCTTCAACACCATTAATGCCACAAACACTTGAAAGTTCAATAGCTTTGGAGAAGAAAATGAAAAAAATAAAAAAAAAACTTCAGAGTATTATGAATGCAATAGGAAATCTTAACTTCCTTTTTGATCACCTATATTGGAGGATGAAGGAGAACTTTCATTATACTGGAACAGTTGAAGCAAGATTAGTGCAAATGTTCAAGAAAAATGGATAGATCGAACCGATCAATTCCCGTACTGACCCTTCTACAATTTGTACTTCCATTACCAGTCTATGGGAGAAATTAGAGGATAAAGTACTGAAGATGAAGCAGAATAATTGAAGAAGTTGGGCTCTTTATTAGTTTAAATTAATTATGTTTTTAATGTGTGTCGGCACTATTTTAGGTTGTGGAGTTGCCCGTTGGAAGCTGTTGGCTGTCGGAATCGAAATTCGGTCCCCCGCTTTAGAAGGACATTTTAATTTACATATGTATATAAGTTTTAGAGAACAATGAAATCAAACTGACCCCATATTTTTTATAGTTTAAATAAAAGAGCATTATACCTCAAACCCTATATCTATCCCGAAGGATAAACATAAGATTTGAGGATGAGGCTCGATTAAATAAACTAAGAAATATATGAAGTTTGTTTGGTCTGTGAAACCATTTTATTTGCCGACAAGTTTCCCTTATTTAATACAAAGAATTAAATAGGGTTCATATTAAGCTAGGTTCGGACAAGCTTCCTATAAGGGAAAGCCCCTATAGTTAATTACATCTTAGATAACCGAAGTCACCTAAGAAAACTATCAATAAAAAATATGAAATATTATCTTCAAAGAGGTCAAAGGATAGGACTTTTCAACAAAATCGGACAAAGAGGTGTGAAATGGGAATAGCTCAAATTTAAAAAATTTTATTGTAGAATCCAAAGGAGGAAGAACTAAGGAAAGTCATAGATCCGGAGGAGAACCTCAGTGATATCCTAGTGTATCCTATTATTTGGCTTCAGATCAGAGAAGAAATATTTAAGAGCTTCATCCAACCAATTTTATTTAATTAGGGCTTACATTTGTGTGAAGCGATCACACAAATAGCTTGGAAGATGTGAGGATTTAGGTCGTGATGAAAGAAAACCTCAGAATCCTAAGACAAATTAGAACTTAGATTATACAGCAGAGTTGTACAAAGTCCTAAAGATAAGATTTAGGATTTATGTCGCACTAGACGGACAACCTCAAAATCTCATAGATTGTTGTTTAATTCTAATGAATGGTATTGCTGGTGTAGACATGTTTTGCTGTTGAAGATGGTCGTGCTGCCCACAATGCTAGCTCCAAGCTCCTTGTCGTGGCGAGTTCAATTATTCTAGTGTGTCAAGTTATGATATCAAATCAGATGTCCCTATGGTTGTAGTTCTTTAAATTTTCATGGGGCATATTAAAGTTGATAAGAGTGACACCGGTTAGGATCCTACGATTCCCTCATTTTGGCACCACTATTTTCTATTAGATTCATTTATTCCAAATGAATTTACTAAACTTAACTTAATGATTTCCATACTTTCATTTAGACCGTGGGAAGTCTCGTTAGCAACCGTAGGTTACTTGCTCTGAGGGATTCCCGATCATCAGATAGAGATGCCTTAATTTAGTTGCAATTATTATTTTGTGATGTTTGTGATTAAATTTTGAGTTGTCTTATATTTTGAATGTTGTGGCGGAGAATTTTATCTTGGCTGATTTTAGATTGGTTTTGGGTTTTAGTTTTGGTTTTGTGGCTATCCTAGCCTTTTTGGTTTTCATGCAGGGTGACATCATTGTTTAGCATACAAGTTCGTATTTTGGTTNATATATATATATATATATAATCAACAATCAAAAAAATATATAACAATATATATTTAAAAGTATTTTAAAGAATTTTGCTTTGCATATTATATTTGTTTATGCGATATATTAGATCTGAAGATTTAGTACCTTGGGATTCAGATTAGAATGTGCTATGAGAAAAATTCAAAAAAAAATAAATTAAACATTTGAACAAAATGGCGAATAACTTAGAAAATCAAATAAATGAAAATCAAGAAAGACAGTTAAAAGATTATGCTAATCCGACAGCAGATGAACTTCACTTAACTATTCAAAATTATGATATTGCTGCTAATTCATTTGAGCTTAAACCTACTATTATCCAAATGGGACAAAACAATCAATTTGGAGGACACCTACTGAAGATCCTAACTTACATCTTGCTAGTTTTCTTGAAATTTGTGCTACTTTTAAACCTGAAGATCCTAACTTACATCTTGCTAGTTTTCTTGAAATATGTGCTACTTTTAAATATGATTGAGTGTCTAATAATGTTGTTAGGCTTAAAGTTTTTCCTTTTTCATTAAGAGATAAAGCTAAAGCTTGGTTAAATTCATTAGCACCTGGATCTATCAGAACTTGGGGAGAACTATCGCAAAAATTTTTGGCTAAATATTTTCTATCCTAAAAAACTTATAAGCTTAGAAATAATATTACGTCTTTTTGTCAGTTTGAAGAGGAATCAATATATGAAGCCTAGAAAAGATTTAAAGATCTCCTTAGAAAATCTTTGCACATGCTTTACCAGATTAGTTAATAATTCAAACTTTTTATAATGGATTAGTAGGATCACTTAGATATATTATAGGTGCTATTGCAGGAGGATCACTTATGTCAAAACCTTTTGATGAAGCATACTCTTTAATAGAAGAAATTGCTACTAATAATTTTCAATGGACATTTGAATTGGTAAATCCTAAGAGAGTAGCTAGTATTCATGACTCTGATGCAATGTCTATTTCAGCATCTCAATTTGCTGTTATATCAAAAAAGATTGATCAAATTGGAGTGAAATATTCTCAAATACCACCAATATTAGAAAAAAATTTGCTAGTCAGATAATTGATACTCAACCATCTTATGAAACTTTGAATGCTATTAATAATCGTAATAACAATCTCTATTCTAATTATTACAACCCTGGATGGAAAAATCATCTTAATTTTAGTTAGAATAATTATAACAATCCGGTGAACCCCTCAAGAAATTTAACAACCAAGGAAATCCTAATTATCGATCTTATTATCGTCCTAGATTTAACTCTAACCCTAACCCACAAGTTAAGGAAAAGAAATTGACGATGGAAGAAATAATGTTGAATATGGAAAATCAAACACAAAATCAAGGGGTGCTATTTGAAATATTGAAAATTAATTAGGAAGTTTTGCTACTGCACTTAGTAACAGACCTTCAGGAAATCTTCCAAGTACTGTGGAAGTTAATCCAAAAGATCAAACTAAGGAGTGAATTAAAGCTATTCAATTATAAAGTGGAAAAGAAGTTGAAAAAAGGATCCAAAGAGAAACTGAAGTTGATGAGGAGAAGGATGAGATTGAAAGTGACCATAATGAAAATGAATCAATACAAGTTCCTTAGAGAAACCACTACCACTGTTTCCTTAATGATTGAAACAAAAGAATATAGACAAACAATTTACAACATTTTTGGAAATCCTTAAAAAGTTAACGATAAACATTCCTTTCATTGAGGTTTTGGAACGAATGCCAAGTTATGTAAAATTTATGAAAAATATACTAAACAAAAAAAGGAAGTTTGCAGATCATGAGGTTGTTGCACTCAGTGAAGAGTCTAGCGCTATTATTCAGAAAAAGCTTCCTAAAAAGTTAAAAGATCCTAGTAGTTTTACTATACCTTGTGCAATTGGTGAAAAGTATTTGGAAAAGCCTTATGTGATTTAGGATCGAGTATCAATCTTATGCCTCTATCATTTTTTTAAACTTTTAGATTTATGAGAGATTTCCCTTACTACTGTAACTCTTCAATTAGCTGATCCATCAATCACATATTCTAAAGGAGTTATAGAAGATGTATTAATAAATTTATTTTTCCTGTAGACTTTATAGTATTAGATATGGAGGAAGATAAAGAGATTCCTACTATTTTGGGGAGACCATTTCTTGCACAGGGAGAGCTGTGATAGATGTGCAAAAAAGAGAATTAATAATGAGAGTTAATGATCAAGATGTAACATTTAATATTGCAAAAGCTATGAAATATCCTGCAATAGAAAAAGATAATGAATATTTTAGGATGGAAGTTACTGATTATCTAAGTAATGAGAAATTTAAGAAAGTGCTTGAGGAAAAATTTTGGCAAGAAGAATTTAGTGAGAATGAGAATGAAATAAAGAAAAATAATTTAGATTATATTCAGGACAAATTTGAAACTTTAGATTTGTTGGAAAATGATAATAAAAATCATATTCCTTCAAATATTAAACCACCTGAACTTGATTTAAAAGTATTACCTGTCATTAAAAATATGTGATTTTAGGAGATTCATCTACATTGCACGTTATAGTATCTTTTGAGTTAACTGAAATTCAATAACAAAAATTAATAAAAATATTGAAGAGATATAAAAAGGCTTTTGGATGGACTTTAGCAGATATTAAAGGAATTAGTCCTTCAATTTGTATACACAGAATTCTATTAGATGATCAATACAAACCTAAAGCTGATCCTCAGTGAGATTAAACTCAATAATGAAAGAAGTTGTAAAAAAGAAATCTTAAAATGGTTAGATGCTGGAATTATATATCCTATTTCAGACAGTGCTTCGGCGAGTTCAATTCACTGTGTTCCAACGAAAGGAGGAGTGACAGTTAAAGTAAATGAGAAGAATGAATTAATTTTAATAAGGCAAGTTATTGGTTGGTGAATTTGTATAGACTATATAAAATTAAACAAGTCCACCAGGAAAGATCACTTTCCTTTACTCTTTCTAGACCAAATGTTGGATAGATTGGTTGGAAACAAATATTAATATTTTTTTAGATGGATATACCGGGTATCATCAAATTTCAGTTGCTCTTGAAGATCAAGAGAAAACAACATTTACAAACCCTTATGGAACATTTGCTTTTCGTAGAATGTCCTTTGGACTATGCAATGCACCTGTGACATTTCAAAGATGTATGATGTCGATTTTTAGTAATTTGATTGAACATGGAATGAAATTATTTATGGATTTTTTCTCTTTATTCGACACTTCATTTGAATTATGTTTAAATAATTTAAAAACAATTTTGGGAAAAAATCAACCTAGTACTAAATTGAGAAAAATGTCAATTTATGGTTGCATGAGGGATTGTACTTGGGTATAAAATTTTTCAAAAGGGCATAGAAGTAGATCCTGCAAAAATTAAAGTTATTAAAAAATTACCATCTCCTACTGCAGTTAGAGGGGTAAGAAGTTTTCTAGGACATGTTGGTTTCTACATGCGTTATATAAAAAAAATTTCAAAAATAACTAAACCATTATGCCAACTTTTAGAAAAAGATATGAAATTTTATTTTAATGTGGAAAGCATAAAAGCATTTGAATTGTTGAAAGAAAAATTAATCACTGCACCTATAATAGTTCCACCTGATTAGGAGAAACCATTTAAAATAATGTGCGATGCTAGTAATTATGCGATTAGAGCTATTTTAGGACAAAGGCACAACGAAGTTTTTAAAGTAATATATTATGCTAGTGAAACTCTAAATGATGCTCAAATTAATTACACTACTGATCTCGAAAATATAGTTGTGCAGAATATATAAAGTTGACTCCGCTATGCAACGGTGCCAAAAGCTGGATGGAATAATTTATGAATAAGAAATTTAAACAATTTATGTTGAGATTTTATGCAAGTATAGGTATCGTTATCAAGTAATAAAGTACTTTCTATTTAAACCCCAAATATCGATCCCACGGGGAAGGTTTAAATTTGAAATGATAAATTAACTAGGAAATTCACAGAAAGTAAAACAAAATTACTATCACTAATTTCAAATCTTGAGATATTATCAGAACTAAATTATTTAACTACTAGCAAAACTGAAGTGTAAAGTTTAAACAATAACTACTAAAATATTAAACTATTAAACTATTAAACTATGTAACTATATTTGTGATGAATATTTCTTATGTGAAAAGTATCTTTCCCACTACAATGTGATTTTGGTAAAATAAGATGAGATAACTGGTTTTAATATGTATTGTGCCAAATAGTAACATTTTTAATTCTCTACCTTAATACAGTGTTATAGAAAATCATTGGTTAATCCCAGATTTAGTCCCTAAATTCGTAGTTAGGCTAGGAGGATATTGGCTCCCACTAGAGCTCCCACTTCCCTTCACCTGAAGGCTAACTCTCACTTTAACTCTTTAAACACTAAGATCAAATTACGAATTTTAGTCTCGCCCTAAAATCTCCAATTCTACACCCAACAATGTATATTTCCCTATTTATTTGCACTTAATTCAATAAACAAAATTCTCCTTCATGGAATCAAATGTGATCCTTACTCTGTTGTATAACTCATACTCTATTTCAAGGATTATATGCTTCACAACAAATGTTAATAATTCAATTGGCCAGAGCAAAAAGTAAATTAAGTTCAGAGTTGAAAAATCATCACAATTTATTTTATATTTTAACATTTGCACATCCATATTATCTCTTCATTTCACTATATCTTAGAGTATGGAGAAAGATAAAGGAAAATACTCAGACTTCATGAAAAAGATACAAAAAAACACAAATTTCATACATAAAAAAAAGTTCATACAACACTAACAAACAAACAACACTTATCTAGAACTCTTTCTCAAAACAAATCCCTTGTACNAATCTCCAATTCTACACCCAACAATGTATATTTCCCTATTTATTTGCACTTAATTCCATAAACAAAATTCTCCTTCACGGAATCAAATGTGATCCTCACTCTGTTGTAGAACTCATACTCTTTTTCATGGATTATATGTTTCACAACAAATGTTAATAATTCAATTGGCCAGAGCAAAAAGTAAATTAAGTTCAGAGTTGAAAAATCATCACAATTTATTTTATATTTTAACATTTGTGCATCCATATTATCTCTTCATTTCACTATATCTTAGAGTATGGAAAAAGATAAAGGAAAATACTCAGACTTCATGAGAAAGATACAAAAAAACACAAATTTCATACATAAAAAAAAGTTCATACAACACTAACAATCAAACAACACTTATCTAGAACTCTTTCTCAAAACAAATCCCTTGTAGCCTTTCCTAGAAAATGTAGGAAGAAGAAATCTCTCACTTTTCTCCTTCTTTAACACTTTTAGAGAATAATTCACACTAATCTCAACACAAAAACTCTAAATTCATAAAAAAATAACTAATAAACTCTAAAATAGTGGTGGAATGAAGATGGAAAAGTGTATGGTGTGTAAGAGATTGAATTGAGGCGAGGAATGACGAAAAAGGAGCAAATTTTCTGATCAAATTCAGCCCCAAATAGAGTNTGGTGGAATGAAGATGGAAAAGTGTATGGTGTGTAAGAGATTGAATTGAGGCGAGGAATGGCAAAAAAGGAGCAAATTTTCTGATCAAATTCAGCCTCAAATAGAGCTTAGAGTTGGTTCTCCAATAGGTGCATCCAAAAGCTCTTCAAAAAGCATCCAAATTTGTCGAATCTTCTAAAAACATGGTCTGAACCGACACTGGCACCGTCGGCGCTGAACAAATTTTCAACTTCTTCATTTTGACTCCAAATTTCATCGTTTTTGCTTCAAGTTNAGAGTTGGTTCTCCAATAGGTGCATCCAAAAGCTCTTCAAAAAGCATCCAAATTTGTCGAATCTTCTAAAAATAAGGTCTGAACCGACACTGGCGCCGTTGGCGCTGAACAAATTTTCAACTTCTTCATTTTGACTCCAAATTTCATCATTTTTGCTTCAAGTCCTAAAATTCAACAACCTGTAACAAAACATGAAAAATACCTTTCATTAAAGTGCAATATCACCAAAAATAAGTATAAAATATGGGACTAAAAATACATATATTTTTTGTGTATCAACTACTACTGAAAGAGAGTTTTTAGCTATTGTCTATGCCTTTGATAAATTTAGACCTTACTTGATTGAAACCAAATGTATCNTGGGTCTAAAAATACATATATTTTTTGTGTATCAACTACTACTGAAAGAGAGTTTTTAGCTATTGTCTATGCTTTTGATAAATTTAGACCTTACTGGATTGAAACCAAATGTATCGTGCATATAGATCATTCTGCTATCAAATACTTGATGCAAAAAAGTACACTAAACCAAGATTAATTAGATGAATACTTCTATTGCAAGAGTTTGATTTTATTGTAGTTGAAAGAAAGGGAAAAGATAATCAAATAGCTGATCATTTTTCTAAACTAAAAAAAAAATATTAACTAATTTTACAAATGAAATTCTAAAAAATTTTCCCNACACTAAACCAAGATTAATTAGATGAATACTTCTATTGCAAGAGTTTGATTTTATTGTAGTTGAAAGAAAGGAAAAAGATAATCAAATAGCTGATCATTTTTCTAAACTAGAAAGAAAATATTAACTAATTTTACAAATAAAATTTTAAAAAATTTTCCTGATGAACAATTATATAATATTGATGAAAAGAATATACCATGGTATATAGATATATTAAATTATATTGTAAGTGATATTCTACCACCAAATATTAAGAATCAATAATTAATGAAATTTATATATGATTCAAAATTCTATTTTTGGGATGACCCATATTTATATAAAAAGGTAAAGATTTAATTATTAGAAGGTGTGTGTCTTATGAAGAAACTTAACAAATAATTGAAAAATGTCATCATTCTAAATTTACAGCACATTTTGGAACAAATAGAAATGCATATAAAATTTTGTAAGCTAAAATTTATTGGTCTACTCTTTTTAGAGATGTTAATGAATATATTAAAACATGCAATCGATGTCAGTGAGTATAAAATATTTCTAGAAGAAATGATATGTCTTTAAATTACATATTGGAAGTTGAAATTTTTGATGTGTGGAGATTATATTTTATGAGACCATTTATGCCTTCATGTGGAAATTTATATATATTACTTGTTGTTGATTATATGTCCAAATGGATTGAAGCTGTTGTGTACCTAAATGTGATGCTCGGAGTGTTTCTAAATTTTTAAATAAAAATATTTTTACAAGATATAGAATGTCGAGAGTAATTATTACTGATGAAGGATCCCATTTTAGGAATAAGAGAATCGAGAAATTGATTAAAAAGTATGATATTGTGTATAGATTCTCTATTGTTTATCATCCTTAGACCAGCAGTCTAGCAGAGAAATCAAATCGTGGAATAAAATGAATGTTAGAAAAAGTTGTAAATCCATATAAATTGAATTGGTCCGCTATATTGGATACCGCATTATGGGCATACAAAACTGCTTATAAGTCTCCTATAAGAATGTCCCCATTTAGACTTATTTTTGGAAAAACATGTCACTTACCAGTAGAATTGGAACATAAAGCATTTTGGGCTATTAAGGAATTTAATTTTAATCTAAAATATGTTGGTGAGAAAAGATTATTGCAACTCAATGAACTTGAGGAGATTAGAAATGAAGTATATAATAATGCAAAAATCTATAAAGAGAAAATGAAAATATGGCATGATCGAAATATTATTAAAAAGAAGTTTAGACCTGGACAAGAAGTTTTATTATATAATACAAGGTTGAGATTATTTCTAGGAAAACTAAAATCCATATGGTTATGACTATTTAAAGTGATTAAAGTGTATTATTATGGAACTGTTGTTATTAAAGATCCAAAAACTTGAAAAATATTTAAAGTTAATAGATATCGATTGAAACATTATTATGAAGGACACATACCAAAATTTAAAGAAATTTTGATGTTAAGTCATCTTGATTAAAATATAGTACGTCGGGCTGACGACATTAAACCNTCAGAGTATTATGAATGCAATAGGAAATCTTAACTTCCTTTTTGATCACCTATATTGGAGGATGAAGGAGAAATTTCATTATACTGGAATAGTTGTAGCAGGATTAGTGCAAATGTTCAAGAAAAATGGATAGATCGAACCGATCAATTCCCGTACTGACCCCTCTACAATTTGTACGTCCATTACCAGTCTATGAGAGAAATTAGAGGAAAAAGTACTGAAGATGAAGCAGAATAATTGAAGAAGTTGGGCTCTTTACTAGTTTAAATTAATTATGTTTTTAATGTGTGTCGGCACTATTTTAGGTTGTGGAGTTGCCCGTTGGAAGCTGTTGGCTGTCGGAATCAAAATTCGGTCCCCCGCTTCAGAAGGACATTTTAATTTACATATGTATATAAGTTTTAGAGAAATATGAAATCAAACTGACCCCATCTTTTTTATAGTTTAAATAAAAGAGCATTATACCTCAAACCCTATATCTATCCCGAAGGATAAACATAAGATTTGAGGATGAGGCTTGATTAAATAAAGTAAGAAATATATGAAGTATGTTTGCTCTGTGAAACCGTTTTATTTGCCGACAAGTTCCCCTTATTTAATACAAAGAATTAAATAGGGTTTATATTAAGCTAGGTTCGGACAAGCTTCCTATAAGGGAAAGCCCCTATAGTTAATTACATCTTAGATAACCGAAGTCACCTAAGAAAACTATCGAGAAAAAATATGAAATATTATCTTCAAAGAGGTCAAAGGATAGGACTTTTCAACGAAATCGGACAAAGAGAGGTGAAATGGGAATAGCTCAAATTTGAAAAATTTTATCATAGAATCCAAAGGAGGAAGAACTAAGGGATATCATAAATCCGGAGGAGAACCTCGGTGACATCCTAGTGTATCCTATTATTTGGCTTCAGTTCAGAAGAGAAATATTTAAGAGTTTCATCCAACCAATTTTATTTAATTAGGGCTTACATTCATGTGAAACAATCACACAAATAGCTTGGAAGATGTGAGGATTTAGGTTGTGACGAATGAAAACCTCAGAATCCTAAGACAAATTAGAACTTAGATTATACAGCAGAGTTGTACAAAGTCCTAAAGATAAGATTGAGGATTTATGTTGTACTAGACGGACAACCTCGAAATCTCATGGATTGTTGTTTAATTCTAATGAATGGTTTTGCTGGTGTAGACATGTTTTGCTGTTGAAGATGGTCGTGCTGCCCACAATGCTAGCTCCAAGCTCCTTGTCGTGGCGAGTTCAATTATTCTAGTGTGTCAAGTTATGATATCAAATCAGATGTCCCTATGGTTGTAGTTCTTTAAATTTTCATGGGGCATATTAAAGTTGATAAGAGCGACACCGGTTAGGATCCTACGATTCCCTCGTTTCGGCACCATTATTTTCTATCGGATTCATTTAGTCCAAGTGAATTTACTAAACTCAACTTAATGATTTCCATACTTTCATTTAGACCGTGGGAAGTCTTGTTAGCAACCGTAGGTTACTTGCTCTGAGGGATTCCCGACATCCGATAGAGATGCCTTAATTTAGTTGCAATTATTATTTTGTGATGTTTGTGATTAAATTTTGAGTTGTCTTATATTTTGAATGTTGTGGCGGAGAATTTTATCTTGGCTGATTTTAGATTTGGTTTTGGGTTTTAGTTTTGGTTTTGTGGCTATCCTAGCCGTTTTGGTTTTCATGCAGGGTAACATCGTTGTTTAGCATACAAGTTCATATTTTGGTTATACATGTAGGTGAGTAATTATAATAACGTACTAAAAATAAGTACAAGAAACCAAAAATGCAGATAAATAAATCACAATGAAAGCGTACCTGGATGGTCTTCCCGTCATCTCCAACTGAAACTCAAAATGCATGTAAGGGCATTTTATGTAAAGCGGAAAAAAAATAATGNGATGGTCTTCCCGTCATCTCCAACTGAAACTCAAAATGCATGTAAGGGCATTTTATGTAAAGCGGAAAAAAATAATGTTCCTATATTATATCTTGGTGAGTCCTTATTAGTTTGATTAAGGGTGATTTTATTAAGCAAAACATGTTAAGTTTAGTAGACATCCGAGATATCCAATGTGTCAGGAGAAAAAGGCAGGTCCATGCTTTCCCCTCACCGCTTGGTGAAAAGTCTCAAGCTCATTTAAACTTATTATGTTACTTAATAATCCATTCAGTAAATATTTCTAGTGTTCAATGAACNAATGTTCCTAGATTATATCTTGGTGAGTACTTATTGGTTTGATTAAGGATGATTTTATTAAGCAAAACATATTAAGTTTAGTAGACCTCCGAGGTATCCAATGGGTCAGGAGAAAAGGCAGGTCCATGCTTTCCCCTCACCGCCTGATGAAAAGTCTCGAGCTCATTTAAACTTATTATGTTGCTTAATAATCCATTCAGTAAATATTTCTAGTGTTCAATGAATAGTGAAATTTCAATTATCCCTAAGAGTAGGGTGATTATCATTTATCATTCAATTTGAGAATTATGCAGATGAAGACCCTTAAAGGGGCAAGTTAGTGTTATTAAGACACTTAGCCAATTTTGGTTTTAACTTGGGCTTGTAGTGTTTCAAAGGTGTTCAATTTTTATTCACTTTTCTAAAATTCATTTGACCAAATTTAATTTAGCTTAAGTCACCACCAAGCCCTTAAGATCCTGATGAATGTCTTAGTCATTTTGAATAAGATTAAATTTTAAGTGACAATAATTCATCATCAAAATATTTGAATGTCACTTGAACACCCGATAGGGTATTAAATTAGTGAGTTATTAACACCCAAAACTATATCCCTAAGTCTAGGACCATTCAATTTGGTAGACTTCCAAATTTTGATAACCTAGGAAAATTTCAAATTTATCCTTTAATTGGAAAAAGTGAGATTAGTTTCTATCAATTAATCCCTTATATTTCAATCATCCAAATATGTTAATTAATATCAAAGGTTGCTCATTTCCCTTTCTCANTTAACACCCAAAACTATATCCCTAAGTCTAGGACCATTCAATTTGGTAGACTTCCAAATTTTGATAACCTAGAAAAATTTCAAATTTATCCTTTAATTGGAAAAAGTGAGATTAAATCTATCAATTAATCCCTTATATTTCAATCATCCAAATATGTTAATTAATATCAAAGGTTGCACATTTCCCTTTCTCGAATTAAGCCTAAGTGTTAATTAAGGCCAAACTTCAAAAATTACACTTTTGCCCCTAAGGCTCTATCACTTCATAATTTATCAAATTTAATTCAAATGATTTTGGAACTTTTATCCCACCACATGCATGGGTCAATTAAAACATGAGAGGAGAAAATGTGATTTTTCAAATTTTAATTTAATTTATATATTTATTTTCATGCAAAAATAGGATTTTTCAAGGAAAATTTAACAACTTGACCAAGGCAAAGCCTAATCCATTGAAATTTTTACTGGATGTCAACTTGGACCAGAGAACCACTTGGCCCAAATTTCATGATTTTTTATGTTCTATTTGAATTATTAAAATTATTTTAAGTTATGGAGCATTAATTAATTATAAAACATTTCTTAATGTGGAAAATTAAATTTTATATTTTTATTAAATCTCTCTAAGGTCAAGGAGCCTAGATAAACAAATTTAATATTNGGTCAATTAAAACATGAGAGGAGAAAATGTGATTTTTCAAATTTTAATTTAATTTATATATTTATTTTCATGAAAAAATATGATTTTTCAAGGAAAATTTAACAACTTGACCAAGGCAAAGTCTAATCCATTGAAATTTTTACTGGATGTCGACTTGGACCAGAGAACCACTTGGACCAAATTTCATGATTTTTAATATTCTATTTGAATTATTAAAATTATTTTAATTTATGGAGCATTAATTAATTATAAAACATTTCTTAATGTGGAAAATTAAGTTTTATATTTTTATTAAATCTCTCTAAGGTCAAGGAACCTAGATAAAAAATTTAATATTTTTTTAATTTTTCTTTGAATTATTAGAATTTTTTAAGTGAAATATTAAGAAAATTTTATTTTTTAGCCTTTAAAAATTATTTTAAGCTTTAAAATTCAATATCTTCACCTAGAAAATTAGAAAAAAATATTCCAATTGTTCCTAAGTGCTTAGGAAAGAATTTAGAATATTTCTATGAATTTTATTAATTTTGTGATTTTTATTATTTTTTAATTATTTAAATATTAAAAACAGGCTTAAAAAATGAAGTTTTTATTTTATTTAAAATTTTATTTTTGGAAAGTTCCTCTCATCACAGAGAGCTCCCAAAACTAATTCTTATAATTTTTTTAGTTCTATTTTAATTATTAAAAATCATTTTAGTGTCAAAAATGACATTTAACTTAAAAAATCAATTTGAGTTATCAAATGAGCTCCAAATATTTCGAAAATTTTATNCATTTAACTTAAAAAATCAATTTGAGTTATCAAATGAGCTCCAAATATTTTAAAAATTTTATGAGGAGTTCTCTGCACTTTAAATCATAGTGTAGAATCAAAATCAAGTCATTTAGGTGATTATTTTTTCCAAATTAATTTTCTTTGTGTTTTAGGATTTTGTGAGAGTTAAGTGCGTTCTTAATGACTTAACTCATGAAAAGTTTTCCAAAGGATTCTTTGGCCACAATAAACCTTTCAAAATTTTCTTGAATTTTTCTAAGTAATATAAAAATTATTATGATTAATTTATGCAAGTAATAGACATAAACTTGAAAAATATGAATCTATGTCTAAAGGTCTTCTCTGACTTTAGAAAAATAAGAGAATATCCCCCATGACAGAAGCAACAACATGCCAAAATATGAAGCCATGGTAAAATGTCTACAAGCTTTGAAATTTAAAATACTCAAATTAGTATTTAATTAATTAAAAATAAAATATTGATCAAATAAACTTCAAACCATTTCCAATTGTTCTCCTCTGTTCACTAAGCACTAAAATATTTTTTTTTTTATTTTTGTGATTTTTCTACACCAAGATATGGATTTTTAAAGTTAAGGATCATTTTTTGAATTATTTAGTTCCCTGATTTTTTTCTTAAACAGGCGGTGTCACGTCATCCTCGGCGTCTCTGAAGCTCCACGCGGCCTCGCCATCTGAGTCAGCCCGCGCTTTATGAACCACAAGCCCATCTGGCGCAATCAGAGTCCTCCATTTAATACACGTGCGATCCAACAGTTCTGGGTCATCGTCCCCAAATAGGCTAACCCAAGAACTGTTCACACTAAAATCTTAAGATCTCCCTCTAAACTCAACCAAATCTCTTCAATTTTGATCCTATGGACTCGCCTAAGTGAGACGAACACATCCATATGGTAAACATGCCATTAAATCAACTCTAATCAAATGGAGAATAAAAGTAGGCTCAATAAGAGGGGGAGTTCAATATCTTTGCTCTAAGAAGAGAAACTTCAACATTTAAATCAACTCAGAGGTGCTTGGCCCATTCGTGGAGGTCCAAGGAGGCTAGGGATTGAGCCTTTGGTTGTGGTGAAAGGTCTAGACCCAAATTTGATCAAGGTCGAATTTGGGTGTTGATCAAGGTAGAGGCTCTATGTAAGGGGGGGTTTGATGGGGCATTGTCTTCTTTCATCGTTTTGAAGGTGTGGGTGAGTTTAATTTGCTTTTTATGCATTGTGGATAAGTGGAGAGTTCGATTCTATCTCCGGCAAGGATTTGAGCTCAAAAATTGAACTCCGACAAGAGGAATTAGGGCAAGGAAGTGGTTGGGTTGCACTGAGCAGGTCTCAAAAAGGCTATGGCAGAAATTTGGAGGGGTCTCTCTTGGTCATGAAGGGGCCATTTTATAGCCATGGCTGGAGAGGGGAGCTCAGCACCTGGTCATGGGTGCAAATGTCTCCCTAAGTGGCGGGCTAAAAAGCTCTAAGGTTTGATTTTGGTGAGTTGGCCCCTAAGGTTAAGATTGGATTTCATTCAAGGGTGGTGGCTCTCAGTTTGGCCATTTTCTAGTGGTCACCTCTTGGCTCAGGAAGGTCACAGGGTGTCTAATGATGGTTAACTCCCTATGGCAATCAATGATGGAGGAAATTTTGTGGTTAAGGCCTAAAAAAGGGAATGAATCTCTTAATTTGGGGATTCATTGGTCCATAGCTTGCTTTGGTGGATTTAGGGTGGTTTAGTCTAGTACATAGGAAGAGCTTAATGGCTGTGGAGTCATAGAGTTGCTGGCTTTAAAGTGGCTAGGCCAATATTGGTGCATGGGTTCAACTTGGGTCCAAATGGCTAAATGTTGGGTTTAGATTAGGCTAACTATGTCAATTAGCCCAAATAATTGATCAACACTATGTAGATGATTATAATGAAGATTTTTGGTGAGTTATTGAAATGATTTTGAGTTCAATTGGGGGTTCAATTTAAAGGATTTTAGAATTTTTGTCACTTTGGGCAAGTTGGGCTAGACTTAAGTCTAGATTGGGCTAGGCTTGGGCTAAGTTCAAATTAATTATTAAAAATGGTGAATATGAATTTCATGAAGAATTTTCAACATAAATTGGGTGCCAATTTTGGGGCTAAGATAATCAATTTGGTGGAATTTTGAGGTATGGCCAATTTGGGGCAAATTTGGGGTTTTTGGACTTCGGTCAAAATTAAATGAAATTGAGGCCTCACCAAGGCTAATTGAAGGTCAAGTTTGATGTGTAGGATTGTTATTAAGAGTTTTTAATACAAATTTTAGCAAATTTAGTAAGTTATGGGATTCAATTTGGTGAGATTAAGTCATGTAGCCAAAATTAGGGGTTTGACCTTGATCAAAATTGGGCTCAAAGCATGGGCCAATTGAGCTTGAATTTGGTTTAAATTGGTCATATGGAAGGTGAATTTTAGTTTAGGATTGAAACTTGGGAAAATTGGGACTAAATTGATGGACATTTGAGGTAAATTTTGGGAAATTGGGCCTTTAAAGGCAATTTGGGTTTTTGGTCAAAATGATCAAATTGATCAAATTGGGTCCAAGTGAGGGGTCCAAATGGGTTTTGGAAACATTTGGAGTGATTTTAGAGGTTTTGGGAAAGTTTGGGGTGCCAAGGGTATTTAGATAATTTGGGGGATTTTGGGGCAAAAAGCCAAGTTGGATATTTTTGGTAGAATTGGGGTACCAATCACTCTGTATGAGCCATGGACCAATGGAATCCTCATTTGGGTCCTCTATGTATTGGTCGTGGGTTTAGGGGACCATCTACATGAGTCTCCCAAAAGATCAAGGGATCAAAGTCAACAAATATTGGGTTTAGAGTTGTGAGGGATTGTGAGAGAGTGTAAGTGTAGTGAGATAAAGTGAGTGCCTTAGCCCCAGCACCCAGGGTCAACCCTAAGGTCAAACAGTCCTATGGGGTCTCATCTTGAGCTCCACCATACTGACCCCACCTACTATGTGCTAGAGGTTAGGACCAATATGTAGAGCTTCAAGTTGAGCAAAGAGGAGTGTAGAATTTCTAATGGTGAGGGTTCCTTTTCTAATTTTCTAGGAATAGTCAACAGGAAAATCCTATGGCTAGACCTTAGGCTACTAAAGAGGAAAACTAAACCTTAACCAATAGTGAGGTCAACAAATGGACCCTCAATAGGTGTGGTGTTTTGGGCAAGCACACCACACGTATTGTTGTTGATCGATGAGATCAACAAAACCAACACATACTTCTAAGTCAATAGACCTAGAAGGAGGTATAGAATTGTGTGTGTTATTTATTTCCACTAGGGAATTAGCAAGTGAATATTCGATCGAAGTTAAGAAGTAGGAACTCTCGCTGGGGACTAGAATTTCAGGTATTTATAGAGGATGGGAATCAGTATGTAAGTGATGACCCCGGGGTGGGAATTGAAATTTAGGTATCAATTCCAAAAAGAGAGTCAGAATTTAGGTACTGATCAAAGGAAAATAGGTTGAGATTTTCATACCTCTTTTATACTATTTTTAATGATACTACACTTTAAAGAATGGTATTTTTGATGTTTTATTGCAGGAATGATGAATTAGGGTCAATGGAGCAAAAAAATGCAAAAAGGAGCGAATTTGGAGAAAAAAAGACCAAAATGTGGAGAATTGCACTAGGGCGCCGACGGCGCCATCGAGGCCGCCGACGACGAGCTTTTCCCAAGGCTACAGGACAAATTCTCCAGAAGGGCGCCGACGGCGCCATCAAGGCTGCCGTTGGCGGGATTGATGGTTATGTGACATGTACAATGGATAAGGCCGAATTTTGGAGGGGTGCGTAAGCAACTCTTGGGAAAACTCA
>JXCR01137432.1:110802-167354 GCA_002079205.1 Phalaenopsis hybrid cultivar | reverse complement strand
AATATTCCCTTCGTAGAAGCTTTAGAGCAAATGTCCAATTATGTGAAGTTTATGAAAGATATTCTGAACAAGAAGAGGAAGTTCTCAGATAATGAAACTGTTGCACTTAGCAAAGAGTGTAGTGCAATTATTCAAAAAAAGCTTCCTGAAAAATTAAAAGATTCTAGTAGTTTCACTATACCGTGTGCTATCAGTGAAAAATTCTATGGAAGAGCTTTATGGTATTTGGAAGCCAGCATTTAACTTTATGTATCGATGAAAAATTTTATGGAAGAGCTTTATGTGATTTGGGAGCCAGCATTAATCTTATGCCTATATCAATTTTCAAAAGACTAGGATTAGGAGAAGTCTCACCTACTTCTGTAACTCTTCAATTATCATCAATTTTTGCTTTATGTGATTTGGGAGCCAGTATTAACCTTATGCCTCTATCAATTTTCAAAAGACTAAGCTCTCACCTACTTCTGTAACTCTTCAATTAGCAGACCGATCAGTTACATATCCTAAGGGAGTTTTAGTCTGTAACTCTTCAATTAGCAGACCGATCAGTTACATATCCTAAGGGAGTTATAGAATATGTGTTAGTAAAAGTTGACAAATTTATCTTTCCTATGGATTTTATTGTCTTAGATATGGAGGAAGATAAGGAAATACCTATTATTTTAGGGAGACCATTTTTAGCTACTGGAAAAGATATGATAGATGTTCAAAAAGAAGAATTAACTATGAGAGTAAATGATCAAGAGTTGACTTTTAACATTGTGAAATCTATGAAATACCCTGCTATTGAAAGAGATAATGAATGTTTTTGCATGGAAATTGTTGAACATCTACTGAAAGAACATTTTAAAGAGCATTTCGAAGATAAAAAGGTATTTTAAAGAACAATTTGAAGAAAATGATGAAATTATTCTGGACAAATTAGAAAATGACGAATTAGATTATGTTCAGGAAAGATTTGAAATGTTGGATATTATAGAAAATACTGATAAGAATCTATTTCCATCAATTATTAAACCACCTGAACTTGAATTGAAAACATTACCAAACTACTTGAAGTATGTATTTTTGGGAGACTCATCTACATTACCTGTTATTGTATCTTCAGAATTAAATAATTTACAAGAACAAAGGCTGATAGATACATTGAAAAGATATAAGAGAGCTTTTGGTTGGACCTTAGCAAATATTAAACGAATCAGTCCTTCGATCTGTATGCACAGAATTATATTAGATGAACACTCTAAACCAAGAGTTGATCCACAAAGGAGATTAAACCCTATAATGAAAGAAGTAGTAAAAAAGGAAATTTTGAAATGGTTAGACACTGAAATTATATATCATATTTCAGATAGTGCATGAGTAAGTCCAATTCATTATGTTCCTAAGAAAGGAGGAGTGACTGTTGAAATAAAAGAAAATAATGAGTTGATACCTATCAGACAAGTCACTGGGTGGCGCATATGCATAGATTATAAAAAATTAAACACTCCCCTAACATTTCTAGATCCAATAGTAGATAGACTTGCTGGACACAAATATTTTGCTTTTTTAGATGGATATACCAGTTACCATCAAAATTTTATTGCTCCTGAGGATCAAGAAAAGACAACATTTACTAGTCCTTTTGGAACTTTTGCGTTTAGAAGAATGCCTTTTAGACTATGTAATGCACCTGCAACATTCCAGAGATGTATGATGTCCATATTTAGTAAGTTAATTGACGATGGTCTGGAAGTATTTATGGATGATTTCTCTGTATTTGGAACATCATTTGACGCATGCTTAATTTATCTTGAAAAAGTTTTAGAGTTATGCGAAAGAACTAATTTAGTTCTAAATTGGGAGAAATGTCAATTTATGGTTGCAGGAGGAATTTTGTTAGGGCATAAAATTTTAGAAAATGGTATGGAAACGGACCCTGCAACAATTCAAGTTATATCTAAACTAACACCTCCTACTAGTGTAAGAGAAGTTACNATGGTATGCTGATATTGTTAACTATATTGTAAGTGATATTTTGCCACCTATGCTGACATTACAGCAACAAAGAAAATTCATTCATGATGCAAAAGCATATTTTTAGGATGAGCCTTATTTATATAAATAATGTAAGGATCTGATTATGAGGAGATGTGTACCTTATGAAGAAACGGAACTCATTATTCAAAAAAATCATGATTCTGAATTTGGAGGACATTTTAGGAGCGATAAAACTGCCTATAAAAGTTTACAAGCTGGATTTTATTGGCCTATTATATTTAGAGATGTTTATAGATATATAAAAACTTGTGATCGATGTCAACGAGTAGGCAATATATCTAGAATAAATGAAATGCCTCTAAATTTCATATTGGAAGTTGAAATCTTTGATGTTTGCGGATAAGATTTTATGGGACCATTAATTCCTTCATTTGGGAAATTATATATATTAATTGCAGTAGACTACGTTTCTAAGTGGATTGAAGCACAAGCTATACCTCGTTGTGACGCTAAAAGTGTTTCAAGATTTTTAATAAAAAATATTTTCACTAGATACGGAATGCCTAGGATGATTATTACAGATGGAGGATCCCATTTTAGGAATAAATATATTCAAAGATTGGCAGAAAAATTTAAAATTATTCATAGAATCTCTATTGCTACACCCTCAAACTAGTGGGTTAGCTGAAGTTTCTAATAGAGAGATTAAACAAATACTTGAAAAGATAGGAATAAATACATTCAGAGATTGATAGAAAAGTTTAATATTATTCATAGAATCTCTACTTCCTTTCACACAAACCAGTGGATTAGCTGAAGTTTCTAATAGAGAGATTAAACAAATACTTGAAAAGATTGTAAACCCTCGTAAAATAGATTGGTCCACTATATTGGATACAGCATTATGGGCTTACAGGACTGCTTATAAAAATTCTATTGGAATGACTCCTTACAAACAGATTTTTTGAAAGACTTGTCACTTACCAGTAGAATTGGAGCATAAAGCATATTTCCTGATTAAAGAATTCAATTATAATTTGAAAGATGCTGGTGAGAAGAGATTGTTACAATTGAATGAATTAAGACTGATTTTTTGAAAGACTTGTCACTTACCAGTAGAATTGGAGCATAAAGCATATTGGGCGATTAAAGATATTATAATTTGAAAGATGCTGGTAAGAAGAGATTGTTACAATTAAATGAATTGAAAGAACATTTGAAAGATGCTGGTAAGAAGAGATTGTTACAATTAAATGAATTGGAAGAATTAAGAAATCCTTACCAGTAGAATTGGAGCATAAAGCATATTAGGCAATTAAAGAATTCAATTATAATTTGAAATAGTAGAATTGGAGCATAAAGCATATTAGGCGATTAAAGAATTCAATTATAATTTGAAAGATATTGGTAAGAAGAGATTGTTATAATTAAATGAATTGGAAGAATTAAGAAATGAGTCTTATGATAATGACAGATTGGGCGATTAAAGAATTCAATTATAATTTGAAAGATGCTTGTAAGAATTGGAGCATAAAGCATATTGGGCGATTAAAGAATTCAATTATAATTTGAAAGATGCTGTAAGAAGAGATTGTTACAATTAAATGAATTGGAAGAATTAAGAAATGAGTCTTATGATAACGATAGAATTTATAAGGAAGAGATTGTTATAATTAAATGAATTGGAAGAATTAAGAAATGAGTCTTATGATAATGACAGATTGGGCGATTAAAGAATTCAATTATAATTTGAAAGATGCTTGTAAGAATTGGAGCATAAAGCATATTGGGCGATTAAAGAATTCAATTATAATTTGAAAGATGCTGTTAAGAAGAGATTGTTACAATTAAATGAATTGGAAGAATTAAGAAATGAATCTTATGATAATGGCAAAATTTATAAGGAAAAATTAAAGTTATGACATGATCGAAAGATTAACCAAAAGAACTTTAAACCATGACAAGAAGTTTTACTCTACAACACTAGGTTGAAGTTATTTCTTGGAAAATTGAAGTCTCGTTGGTTAGGGTCATTTACTGTGACTCAAGTTTACACTTACATAATGTTGAAATCAGAGAAATTGAAGTCTCGTTAGTTAGGACCCTTTACTATGACTCAAGTTTATACTTACGGAGCTGTTGAAATCTAGGAAATTGAAGTCTCATTGGTTAGGGTCATTTACTGTGACTCAAGTTTATACTTACAGAGCTATTGAAATTGAAGATCAGAAAACGAAAAGATTTAAATGAATGGACACAGATTAAAGCCGTATTTTGAGGGTAAAAGACCAAATTTTAAAGAGGTTTTAATAATCAGTCAACTGGGACATAGATTAAAACCATATTATGAGGGTAACAAACCAAATTTTAAAGAGGTTTTAATGATTACATAGATTAAAACCATATTATGAGGGTAAAAGACCAAATTTTAAAGAGGTTTTAATGATCAGTCAATTTAACACCTGAATAGGTCGGGCTGACGACGTTAAACCAAGCACTTTATGGGAGGAAACCCATATTTATCACACCTGAATAGGTCGGGCTGACGACGTTAAACCAAGCGCTTTATGGGAGGCAACCCATATTTATATTTATCTTTATTGAAATTATGATAGTATTTATTTGAATTTATCACTAATTTATAGTAGTATTAAGCTCTACTACTCTTATTTACCCTTCAAATATCTTAAAAGTTGGATCCATAAAAAAAATTGCGACGCATGCGGACCAGAGTGAAACTGTGAAAGTTTTGCATTGGGCGCCAACGGTGGGATTTTCCCGAGAGTCCAGGCAAAAATTAATACAAAAGCGCGCCAATGGCGCCCTCAACGCCGCCGACGGCGAGACCGGTAAGAGGCAATTTTTTGTGTCCGATGAGCAATTTTTGACGATTTTTTTGGGCGGGAATAGTCTTTTTAAACTCAAAATTTGAACTATAATTCATATTTTCTCCCCAAAAAATGAAGAAAAACTCTGTCAATTTCATTCCTATGGCGTCCAATTCCCCTGATAATCCCAGAATGCGAGTTTTCAATCGGCGAAAGTTCATTAGTGAGGAAGCGCAGCGAATCTTCAACAAGTTGCTGACGAAAAAAAGATTAATCAAGGAATGAGGATTCATGAATCATGGATTGAATAATCCCACGACGGATATTAAAGAATTGATAGTGCGGCGAAGATGAGAAGTGTTGTGTTACACTAATGCCGCCGTGGTAGTTCCTGTGGTAAAAGAATTTTATGCAAATTTACATGGAATTAACCAAGGAATTGTTTATGTGCGAGGGAGATGGATTACTTTCACTCCTTCAAGAATCAACGAGTTATATATGATAGAGAATGTTCTTGTCTGCCACTATTCCAATTTCGTCCCAACGAGAAACCAGATGAATGAAATTTACCAGTATTTGATGGAGGAAACTGATGATTGGGAAATGCGAGAGTACGGGTATGTTAGTTTTTCTTCAACACTTTTGAATCCCGTCTCTAAAAATTGGCACTTCTTCATTTATGTGAAACTGTTACCGACAATGAAGGTTGGTAAGGTTCCTAAAGAAAGTACCATTTTGAATTACTGTATCCAAAGGGGACTGTTGATCGATATTGGATCTATAATTGTGAAGTCAGTCTTAGGCCTGATCGTTCATAGATCAACTTATGGGCTTGGACACCCTTTAACAATTTTATCACTTTACAGTAGTTCCAAGTATCCTATGAAAACTGGGAAAAGGTACTGCTACCTTGGAAATTCTCCCATCATTTGAAGATGAAAATGACATGGCTATGATAGTTGATCAATCTTCTCAGAATTATCTGTCATCATTTGAAGATGAAAATGACATGGCTATGATAGTTTATCAATCTTCTCAGAATTCTCTGCCAGTACAACCCTTAGTCCCTGATAAGTCTTTGGTGATCCTGCGCCGAATCAAGAAATTGGAAAAGGATGTACAGAATGTGTTGAATACAATTAATAATATCTCCAATTTCTTTGATCATTTACACTGGAGGATTAAAGAACATTCTGATCATTCAGGACGTTTTGAAGATAGCTTGATACGACTGATGAAGAGGATTAAATTAATACAGGAGGATTCTACTGAAGAACTTCCATTCTGACCCTTCTACAACCTCTTCATCCATGTGCAATCAATGGGCGATCTCAGAGGAGAAACAAGCACAGAATCTGATGAGTAGTAGATCTCATATGTTACATTTATGTTTGTGTGTTTAGATTTGAACTTTATAGTTGTTTTGCTTTAGAATTATACTTACAAATCTCTGTTTAGTTGAGACTAAGCATAAGACATTTTATTTTTAGTGTTTTGAGTGTTGTGGCTTGGATTGCAACGCTTAATTAATGTATTGAGGTTGAGAAAATACCTAATTTAGGTGTGTTATGTAGCGTTTATTGTATCTCTTGGAATTTATATATAAATGTGATGTTTTCTTTTGTGAAAGTTTGTATGTGTTAAGTACATCATTTAACTATTTAAAATTATATTTATAAAGATTAAACAGATGTTGTTTAGGCTTATAATTGATCAAAATCGCAAAAATATGAAATTTGGAAAAAATCAATAGAGCCCACCGACGGCGGGAATTTCCTGAGACTTGTGTTAAAAATACAATAGAGCGCGCCGACGGCGCCATTGACCCGCCGTCAGCGAGATCGCGAAAATACCTCTTTAACCGTGATTTTGACCGGTCAATCGTCACTATTCATCATCCCCTTCCTCCTAAAAATGCCATTTTTGAATTAGGGCTTGATAGGTCTTGGATTGGGAGACGATTTCAAGTCTTTTTGACACCGGATTTGATATTCTTTAGGTAAGAGCTTCACTCCAAGCTAAATATATTTAATTTTCACTATGTATTTCTTCCACATTGAGGAAACCCAAAAATTTGAAAATGTGAAGAAAATCTTGAAAGAAATTCATGGATCTTAATGTTGAACTCTTTGAAGTACCATTGGAAGCCATTATTTTGATTCTCTATTTGATTAGGCTTAATTTCATGGCATATTAACCATATAGATATGTTCCTCTAGTCTAGATGAACATTTTAAAAATAATATCATTCAATTTGGTTGAGCAATGAGGGAGATATCAAGTCTTGAAGATGGACGGTTCTCGGGCTAGTCCATTGGGTACGATGACAGAGAGTCGTCCGATCGCGCGTTTATCTCATCAACGGATGAGATCAAGCAGGACAGCGCTTCCTTACGCGAACTGCAAGCCTAGTCACCGCTGAGGTGGATGGCGGCGTCAAATAAGAGCTCACACCATGGAGCTTCGAAGCTGCTGTAGGTTGACATGGCACTGTGCGTTTAAATAGATAAATAGGGATTTAAATAATTCAAAAAATGCTCCCTAACTTCAAAAATTTATATCTTGGTGTAGAAAAATCATAAAAATAAAATAAAAAAACCCTCTTGCTCAGTGAACAGAGGAGAACAATGTGAAAATAATTTGAAGTCTATCTAATGCATGTTTTATTTTTAATTAATTAAATACTATTTTGAGTCTTTTGATTCTCCATGCATGTAGACATGTCACCATGACTTGAAATTTTAGCATGTTGTTACCGCTATCTTAGGGAACATTCCTTGATTTTTTCAAAGTTAGAGGAGATCTCTTGACAGAAATCCATATTTTTCAAGTTTATGTCGATTATTTACATAAATTAATCATAATAATTAGCATGTTGCTTAAAAAAATTTAAGAAAATTTTGGAAAGTTTGCTACGGCCAAAGAGCCCTTTGGAAAATATTTCATGGGTTAAGTCATTAAGAGTGTACATAATTTCCACCAACCCTAAAACACAAAGAAAATTAATTTTAGGTCACACAAACATATAAATGACTTGATTTTTAATCTTTACTAAGATTAAAAGTTCAGAGAACTCCCCATAAAAATTTCAAAATATTTGGAGCTCATTTAATAACTCAAATTGATTGTTCAAATTAAATGACATTTTTGGCACTAAAATAATTTTTAATAATTAAAATACAACTCAAAAAATTATAAAAATTAGTTTTTGGAGTTCTCTGTGCTCAGAGGAATTTTCTAAAAACAAATTTGAAATTAAAATAAAAATTCCATTTTCAAGCCTATTTTTAATATTTAAATAATTAAAAAATGATAAAAATCACAAAAAAAAATAAAATTCATGGAAATGTTTTAAATTATTTTCTAAGTGCTTAGAAATAATTGGAATACTTTTCCTAAGTTTCTAAATGAAGATATTGAATTTTAAAGCTTAAAATAATTTTTAAAGGCTAAAAATGGATTTTCACTAAAATAAATCTAAAAATTCAAATAAAAATTAAAAAAAGTAAAATTTGTTTCTCTATGTCCCTTGACATCAGAGAGATTTAATAAAAATACAAAACTTAATTTTCAACACTTAAAATATTGTATAATTAATAAATACTCCAGAACTTAAAATAATTCTTAAAATTCAAATGTAATTTAATAAATCATGAAATTTGGTTCCAATGCTTCTCTAGTCTATTTCTACCTCCATTAAAAATTTCAAGGAATTATGCTTTGCCTTCTTCAAGTTATGGAATTTTCTTTGAGAAATCATATTTTTGCATTAAAATAAATATGTAAATTAAATTAAATTTTGAAAAATCACAGATTTCTCCTCTGATGTCTTGATTGACCCATGAGTAAGTTAAGATAAAAATTACAAACTCATTTGAATTAAATTTGACAAATATGAAGTATAAAGCCTTAGGGGCAAAAGTGTAATTTTGGAAGTTTAGCCTTAATTAACATTTAGGCTTAATTCAAAGAGGGAAAAGGGTAACCTTTGATTTTAACTAATTCATTTGGATGGTTGAAACCAAAAGGGGAATTATTTGGTAGAAACCAATCTCACTTTTGCTTATTAAAAGATAAATTTGTAATTTCCTTAAATTATTAAAATTCAGAAGTCTAGTCAAATAAATAATCTTAAACTCAGGGGTGTAGTTTTGGGTGTTAATAACTCACCAATTTAACACCCCTATTTGATGTTCAAATGACTTTCAAAAATGAATAATCATCACTTAAAATTTTAATCTCCTTAAAAAATAACTAAGACATCCACCAAAACCTTAAGAGCTTAGTAGTGACCTAAGCTAAATCAAATTTGGTTAAATAAAGATTAAAAAAGTGAACATAATTAAAATTGAACATCTTTAAAACACTACAAGCCCAAATTAAAGTTGGTTAAATGTCTTTGATAGCAATAACTTGCCTCTTTAAGGGTTGTCACCCACATAATTTACAAATTAAATCATAAATGATAATTACACTACTCTTAGGGATAATTGAAACATAATTGTTCACTGAGCATTAAAGGCGTTTATAGGATGGGTTATTAAGCAACATAATAAGTTTAAATGAGCTCGAGAGTTTTCACCATGTAGTAAGAGAGAAGCATGGACCTTCTTTTTCCTCTAGACTTGTTTGATACCTCAGAGGTCTACTAAACTTAATAAGTTTTGCTTAACAAAAATCATCATTAATCAAACTAATAGGGACCCACCAAGATATGACCTAGGGTTAGGTAGGTCGCCAAAACTTTACTTTTCTGCTTCATATAAAATGCTCTGACATGCATTTTGAGTTTCAGGTGATGGAATGCGAAGACTTGCCAGATACGCTTTTATAGTTTACGGCGCTGTCTTTCTTATACTTTCATAATGTACTTTTGATGTTAATACAAAAATGTTTGTTAAACAACGATGTCACCCTACATGAAAACTAAAACTATTAGGATAGCCACAAAACCAAAACCAAAACCAAAACTAAAACTAAAATCAACCAAGAAAAAATTCACCCCCACAATATTCAAAAAATAAATCAACTCCAAATTTAATCACAAACATCACAAAAACAATAACTACAACTAAATTAAGACATCTTTATCAGATGATTGGGAATCCCTTGGAGGATGTAACCTACGGTTGCTAACGATTCTTCCCACGGTCTAAATGAAATTATGGAACTCATTAAGTTGAGTTTAGTAAATTCATTTGGACATCCCACGGTCTAAATGAAATTATGGAACTCATTAAGTTGAGTTTAGTAAATTTATTTGGACTACGTGAATCCAATAAAAAATAGTGGTGCCGAAATGAGGGAACCGTAGGATCCTAATCGGAGTCGCTTTAATTAACTTTAACATCCCCCATAAAATTTAAAGAACTTCAACCATAGGGCCACCTGATTTGACACCATAACTTAGAATCCTATAAAACTTAAATTCATAGAGACAAGGAGCTTGAAGCTAGCACGGTGGGCAACATGGCCATCTTCAACAGAAAAACCTGTCTTCCCAGCTAAACCCATCCTTCCTTAGAATTAAACAACCAAGCCAAATGATTTTGAGGTTGTCTTCTTATGCAACATAAATCCTCACCTCATCTTTCGGCCTTCGTACATCTCTGTTGTACAATATAAGCCCTAACTCGTCTTAAGATTTTGAGGTTGACGTTCTTCACGACCTAAATCCTCACATCTTCTAAGCTATTTGTGTGATCATTTCCTACAAATGTAAGCCCTAATCAAATAAAATTAGCAGGATGAAACACCTAAATATTTCTTCTCAAAATTGAAACCAAACCATAGGATAAACTGGGAAGAGACTGAGGTTTTCATCTGAATCTATGACATCCCCTAGATCTTTCTCCTTTGGATTCCAAAAACAAAATACTCCAAACTTGAGCCAATCCCATTTCACACCTCTCTGTCTGATCTTGTTGAACAGTCATATCCTTTTGCAGTCCTTAAAGATAATATTTCCTGATTTTTATCAAATTTTTTCTTAGGTGGCTTTGGTCATTTAAGATGTAATTAACTATAGAGGCTTACCCTTATAGAAAACTTCTCCAAACCCAGCTTAATATAAACCCTATTTAAATCTTCATATTAAATAGGGGAAATTGTCGGCAAATAAAATGGTTTCGTAGGCCAAACAGAAGTCATACATTTCTTAGTTTATTTGAGCGAGTCTCATCCTCAATTCTTGTGTTTATCCTTCAGGATAATTCCTTAGTTTATTTTATCGAGCCTCATCCTCAAGTCTTGTGTTTATCCTTTGGGATAGATACATTACAACGCTCTTTCATTTAAACTATGAAAAATGTGGGGTCAGTTTGATTTCATATTTTTTTAGACATTAAAATGTCCTTCTGAAGCGGGTGACAGGTTTTGATTCTGGTGACCGATAGCTTCCAACGGGCAACTCCCCCAAGCCAAAAAAAGTGCCGACAGCTTCTGGCAACTCCACTGGGGAGAAGTTTCTCTTTCCATTTAAATCAGGAAAGAACTATCTTCATATATCGGTAATGTGTCCATATCCCTCTTGGACCAAATTGCACTTCTTCTGTTGACATACTTTACCCGGTTCTGTCTTGGGAAAGTACAGCCAACTCTTTGGACTTCAAGACTGTCTGTTTGATCACCTTTGAACAGAGGGGTTCTAGAGGCTATTAAGGACCCTTTAAATCTTCATGTGGGGTCAGGACCCCAATAGGTGTGTCAATGGACTAATTCCACCTGGGCATTATGTGTTGCTAAATGGATCCCGCATTGGGTCCTATATATTTCACATCTCCCTTCCAAGTCTGATTGGTTATATTGCAAATTAAATCAAATTGCGTTGTGTTGCGCACGCCTTAAAATTTATTAAATCTTTCTACTTTTAAATTATTTTTTTACTAAAAATTTTTAAAATCCCCACAAATTAAAATTTACCCGGTCTACAGACCAACCTCTATAAATTTTCAGTGCTTGCACTAAAGGTTACATGGTTGTGGCCATATAACTAACCCCAAAACTTTCTATTTTAAAGTTGCTGCTATGGCCTACCCAACATTGACCTTTTCCTGCAACTTGCCAACAAGCCATGAAGCCTGCAACGTTGCTCCCACCATCAAGTTCGGAGCCGGATTTGAAGACCTTAAGGTTATCCTCGGGAAGGCTTCGTTTGTTGTGATGAAAGTCACCGCTCCAGAAGTTCAGAAGCCGTCTACTGAGTTCAATCTGAACTGTCTTCAAGACTTCCCTTCCTACAAGAAAGCCAAGATTACTACCGCTGTGGCACCTACCAAGCCTGCTGTCCCCGCTGCTGCTAAGTGGAAAGAAGTAATGATCATTGAAGACTTTACTAAGGGATTAGTTGTCCCGCCATCAGTGTTCGAAATCGGGTCGGGTTCAAAGACAACACCACTAACTCGAACCCAAAGGAGAAACCGTAGCACGAGAGTTTGGAGGGCTATTAAAGCCCAAACTCATGAGGAAATACCTGTCGAGGAAAAGCCTCACCAAGACGAGTTAGAATTACTAGAAGCATATCCACTTCTGTGGGGAAGTAGATTCCATCCTTTGATGGATACCAACGGGTACGAAAGTATCCAGAAAATCACCGCTGCATTACCGTCACTTCATGGACAGGGTGTGGAGAGAAAGAAACATACTCCTATCACCCGAGTCAGTTCAGTTTTTCAGAGGCTAGCCGCCAAAGAAGGTTGTTCAGTGAGTGAACTACTTAAACGAGTGAGACATGCAATATCACCTTACATGAAGAAAGAAATATTAAAGGACGTCAAATCTGCTAAACGATCTCAAAAGTTAACTGAGACCTTGCCTACTCGTATTCCTGTCTGGTTTTGCTTGGGGAGCCATTATAAACAATTTCACACCACACGATTTAGTTGTTCACACATATGCTTTGCTTGGGAAATACCTTAACTTTACTTTTAAAATTNCGAGTCAGTTCAGTTTTTCAGAGGCTAGCCGCCAAAGAAGGTTGTTCAGTGAGTGAACTACTTAAAAGAGTGAGACATGCAATATCACCTTGCATGAAGAAAGAAATATTAAAGGACGTCAAATCCGCTAAACGATCTCAAAAGTTAACTGAGACCTTGCCTACTCGTATTCCTGTCTGGTTTTACTTGGGGAGCCATTATAAACAATTTCACACCACACGATTTATTTGTTCACACATATGTTTTGCTTGGGAAATACCTTAACTTTACTTTTAGAATCTAACAGAGCCATTATAAACAATTTCAAAAATTTTTGAAGAATTTAATATTTCAATAATTTTTGCTGCAATCAATGCAAACTTCAAGGATGACTGAAACTATGATGAAGAAGATTTTACTTTGTTCACAACTTTGAGTAGTTGTTCACATAATGTATCGGGAGTTCATGTGCCTTTTAATTTTCCAAGATATAATTTTGTCTCATATTTTTTAATAAATCATATATATTTTCACACCATATAGATTTATACATCCAAAAATATGNAGAGCCATTATAAACAATTTCAAAAATTTTTGAAGAATTTAATATTTCAATAATTTTTGCTGCAATCAATGCTAACTTCAAGGATGACTGAAACTATGATGAAGAAGATTTTACTTTGTTCACAACTTCGAGTAGTTGTTCACATAATGTATAGGGAGTTCATGTGCCTTTTAATTTTCCAAGATATAATTTTGTCTCATATTTTTTAAGAAATCATATATATTTTCACACCATATAGATTTATACATCCAAAAATATAGGCAATTGATGCATCACAAATAACTTCACTTGGAAAAAAACTAAATTTTTAATTCATTTCAAATAATATAACTTTCATATTCAAGTTCATGATAATCTAAACTCCAAATTTAGCATGTTTATAGTCAAGAAAAATGTATAAATGACACGAATTTAATGATAGTAAAATTAAATTGGTTCAATCAGAATCCAAATAAGCCAAAATCAAACCTTGAAATATAGTTAAGAACTTCAAAGCATTAATTTAATGGTCAAATGATCTTCAAATCTAATATGGTTATAATCAAACCGTGTATCTTGACAATTAAAACAAGCCTATGATCATTAAATTACAAGATTATTAAGACAATTAAATGCTAAAAAAAGATCTATGTTCAAACTAATTAATATAATATGTCTAATAAAATGCTTTTTGGTTTTGACTAAATTTACTATATCTTCCTCTCAAAACTCTATAAAAAGAGGTTCTTGCTTCATATGAAGAGGGAGGAAGTCGGAAAAGAAGATAGATATTTAAAATAAATCTAGAGCTCAACCCAACATCCAATGCGAACAACCATCAGCATCAGTTAACTAGTGTCATCCAATCATCATCATCATCTTCCACTATTTAAAACTCTACTATTCCATCTTCTCCAATCAAAGGGGAAGAACAAAATTTTGTAATTATTGTCATACGATGAATCATCTCATTTCTGTTAGACCTCATAATTTTTTCATTCTTGAATTTTTTACATAGAAAAAAGTATCTCTTGCGTTCCATCATTTTGTTTGTGTGTGTGGGATCTTTCTGTGAAACTATGACGTAAAGCTAACACTTTTTCACTGTGAAATTTTTATCACAATGAGTATAATAAATATATCATTATATATTCCTATCATCTAACTCGTTGTGGAACATTGAAAATAAATTTAATTATATTTAAGTATACTTATTAAACCATTTGATTTAAAAAAAAGGTTATAAAAGGAGAAATTTACATAGATATCATAGAATTTCTATGTATTTACATATCTCATACTTAAAACTTTCATATTTATAGGCATGATATTTTGATGCTTTCAATATATGACATTTTGATCTTTTAAACATAATTATTTACATCCGTATGTTTAAAACACCAAAATATCATATAAATATGGAAGTATGAAAATTTAAATGTGAGATATGTAAATAAAAAATTGTTGTTGTGTGCCCCCATGAATGTGGGGTTGCACTAAAACAATTCAGCATCTCCAGATAAGCCTCCTTCCTCCCAATATCCCTCCCAACTACAAAATCCCCAAACCATGTACCATTTGAAAAAACTTCNCGAGACGGTGACTTCGTATGCTGGCTTCAAGGATTCGTATTCATGGCCTGAGTGGTCGAAGCTGGCAGACCAGCTCTTAGCTAAGGGTTACTCGCAGCGTGAAGTTACTCCCGGTGATCAAGATGATTTCGCGTTGACGGGTAATGATTTACCTGAAGAGTTTTTGAGGCCTGCCGAGGCTTGCTTAGATTTTGCGAGGGAACGACCTGATATATTGAGGTGACATAATACTTTTGTTCTTCTTGCTGTTTTATGGTTACGATGTATACGTTCTATCCCTGCTTATAAAAAGATATATTGCTCTGTTTGAATTCTCTCAAATTCTTCACCTGTTGATGTTTGCAGGCTTCTTACCAAAAAATATATAAAGGAAGTTATAGAGAATGGCTCTCCATTTTTGTTCGAGAACGGTGACAAGTCAGTCAACCGCATGAGGTTGTTCTTGAGTGGCGATGCAAGTACCGTAAGTATACAGTTGTACAGAGGACTAGTTAGAGTTTATGCAACATAAATTGTTTGAGCGTAGTTATGGATGCCGACTATGCGAGTACTAATGGCTGTTATTTTTCTCTCATTTGCTTGTTAGATTATGAATAGGATTTTTGGCCATTCAGGTTCGGTCAGAATATTCATCTTATTCAACTTTTCATTAAATTGTTTTGCTTTGGCCAAAGTGTATATGTCTCATACTCTTAGGATATTCAAATTGCAGCTTGTGATACATTTCATATTTGATTTCATTTTTTGTTAAATAAAAGAACATTCAATATCACATATTTCTTAAGGTAAATTATATTCACGGTCTAAACATTGTTCTCTTTTATCTTGTTTATTCTTTGACTACTTCATGCATGTTGTACTTTGTATGACTTGTCAAGAAGTCTGGGTGTTATCGTGAAAAGTTGTGCCATATTTTAACCCGATTGTGGTGTAAAATGTGCAAGAATAGGCTAGGGCATTACTTTTAAGTGACACACCGTAAATTAACCAGATTATGGCTAAAAGTAAGTAATGGTTTAGTAGGTATAAATCTAAGAATGGATTTATTATATGGATTTAGGGATTTTGAAGGTTATGGGAAAAAAAATGATGGATGCAATGATCAGAAGAATTATAATATAGTTTTGTTACAAGAAACTAAATGGCAATGAGAAAATTCATAAACATTAGAGAATGACATAAGGTATACTATGTAGGAAATGTTACCAATAGTAGGATGTTAGTAGATAGAGAGTTGAAAGATGAAATTTTTGAGGTGAATATGGAGTGATAGGATGATTCCTATTTAAACAAGTATCAATGATGTCATTATGAATGTGGTTTGTGTTTTTGTTGCTTAATTATTATTAGAAAATAGTTAAATAAATATTGATGCGGGGCTCATGGAGGGGGGTCGAGCGGACGCAGGTCTGGCCCAGCTGGACCGGTCGGTCCCCTTCAAGGGGGGCCCCACCGCCCCTATTACTTATTTTCCTTTTCTTTTTTCTTTCTTCCTTAATTGCCTCCTAAACCTTTCCTAATTCTATAATCTTTCCTAAAACAAAAATTTAATTTTAGGGTCTGTTTGGGACAGCTGCAGCTTATCTAGCTTCTGCTATTATGCAGTTTATCCTGATAATATGTTGATGAGCGGCTGATCCGAATAAGCTGGTTGGTTGTTTGGTTTATGTTTGGAAAACAGCTTATTCTGGATAAATGATCACTCTGCTCCTGTTCTAGATAAACTTTTTTTATTAAAATAGGTGGTCAACCTATTACCCAACTCGAATTCCCTCACACAGAGATCACAAAATGTCAGGGTGGTCTCTTTATCCCACATGACCGATGATTCAGATTCTTTAGATTTACTCGTTTTAACTGTGAGATAAACGAGCTAGCATGAAATTAATGGTATGCAAGAGAAAAATCGTATATAGAATAAAACTTTAAATTAGCTTTCAAACTTGTGTAATTCTCTAAAATGAGCAAAATAAATACGCATGAACAAAATTTGCAAAAAAAATTTAACCATTTGGGTTTGGTCTTGATTGAACTCTAATTTAAAATATATTCCCATATTCAAAATTACATATTTACTAATTTCCAAATGAGATTTGAACACAAATGTGGACATGGAAAGCATACTAAAATGACACAATAACAGAAATGAACTAGTGATTCATGTCGTTCTCTAATGTGATCCATGCCGGTATGAAGAGAGCATATAGTTCTTTCCATATGAGAGTCAAATAGCTCTTGCATAATTACATACTACATACAGGGTTGGCAAAGACTGCATATAGATCTTGCATATGTTTCTCCTAAGTAAGCAAATGTTTCTCTAAAGTAAGCATATAGATCTTGCATATAGCCAAATAATCATTCTCGATGATTCACAAAAGTTCGTAATGCGTTAAAATCAGAGGTCAAGCATACGAAATACAAACCCACAATTCCAGAAAGATAACAGAGGGAGATAGAGAGGGAGAACCATTGCAAATTGTGAAATCACAATCTCGAATCTTCATATATTTCAGAAAAAAAGTGGATCTATATTTTCATTATAAATACTCATCTTCCAACAACTGGATCTAAGTTTTTAGCCAAAAAACAACCCACATTCACCAAAAATTTCAACAGAAGGATCGTCAGATTTCTCGTCGAGTTGGGGAGAGAATGGGGGAGAGGAGGGAGGAGAAGAGAGGAGAAGAGGGAGGAGCGGAGCGAGGAGAACATTGGATCTACATTTTTGTCCAATGTCACTCGTTAGCCACCAAACGCTTCCAGATTCACCACAAAGAACACATGGATCGTTCAAAATCAAGAAGCCTTTCGGCGAAATGGGGGAGAGGAGGGAGGAGCAGAGTGAGGAGAAGAGAATCCTTACCCGCGGAGCGACTTCAGAGGGAGGATCGACACCAAGAGTTTGAAGAAAGGTTAGGGATCGAACTTTTTTGCGAGGGTAGCTCCGTAAATGCTTTGAACCTGAACGCGGATCGCGGGGATATACCCGCGGTCCGCGTGTAATACAAAATAGAGAACACTGTTTTCTGAAACGCTACTGAAATGCGAGAAACAAACATTAAGGTGTCGTTTTCAAAACGCCGACGCACTTTTAAGCTGCCCCAAACGGACCCTTATTCTCCTTCTAATTTTAAAAACCTTGGCATTAAATCTGAAATATGATTTTATTTCCCTCCCTATTTTGAAAATCTTGCCTAAATTCTGAAATTTGATTTTATTCCTTTCCTATTTTAATGTTTCCTAAATTTGAGTCAAGTTTATTATAAATAGGAGTTCTTGTGTCTAGGATAAGGGGCTGTTTTATGAAATTTGAATTCAACTTTGTCTGGGTATTTTTCCTCTTGATGGTTTTATCCTACGTCAAGGCAGTGCTCTGGCTATCCCATGTCTAAGGTGGTGATCATCTCCACAGGTCTGGGTGGTGCTCCGACACCCCGCCTAGATATTTCTCTCTGTGTTCATCCTTCCGGTTGCTATCCTACTTCTTCCACAACAGCCCCATCTCTCTGGCCTTCACCTCAGCCTCCAATCCAGCCTTCGTTGGCATTCCTGCACCTCTCCAGTTGCGGTTCGACGTCGTTACCGTCGTCACACTTGCTGCCACCTCCCAGAACAACAAGGATCTACTGTTTTCTGCAGTTCCAGCCGCCCTTCATCGCCTTATCCTCCCTCGTCCTCACTGTCCTCACTATCCTAGCCCTTCACCTTCGCTATTGCAGCACGCAACGCCTTCACTTTGGTTTTTTCTTGCTGTCCAGCAGCCCCAAACAGCAACCAACTGCTGTTTTGAGTGCACACGAAGCTGTGTTGCTATTGCAAAGGCTGCCCGTCGCTCCTGCCACCTCTTTGTGGCTGCAACCCTCTTTCCTCAGCCACCAACCACCGTCCAGCAACCTCCGTCCTCGTCATCCCCCACGGATGCCTTTTACTGTTTATGTTGTCATGTTTGTTTGTTTTCTATTTCCTGCTTTCCCGTATCGTATTTTTATTATGTTTGGAATTCAGAAATAATATGTGTTTACTTTGTCGTTTGGAATAGCTTCGGTATCATTAGGTATCAGAGCTAGCCCAAACCAAATTTCATCCTGTTGTTTCCTAGCATCCGATCAACCCAAACCCTAACCCTAACCCTAACCTTAACCCCACCCAAGATTTTCCTTTCTTATTCCTAAACCTTAGACTTGCCACTAATGAGATGCATGTCTGAGCCTACCCGGGAGGAGATATGATGAGAGATTCGCCGATTTCAGTGGCGGATCATGGATATTGAGGATAAAATTCAATGAAAGGTTACTCTTGATTGTGATCGGGAGAGTCGAAGAGGGAAACAAGAAGATATGAAGATGAAGCGGGAACACAACGCCAATTTCTACCAGCTTACTACTGCCAAAAATTGTAAACTCTAGCTTCCGAAGTAGAGAGACCGCAACATCAAGTGACCCTCCTTGCTACTATCCAGCAAAACCAATTCGCAAGTCCGTCACAGCTAGAAAATGTTGCAAGTGCTACAGATTTAGCCATTTGGAAGCAAAATACACAATTAAGGGAGTGATCTACTTCACCGGGCAGGATGTCATGAAAAAGTTTGGAAAAGATACCGCAAACACTGAAGGCGATGAAGACATAAGCGAGTACCAACTGCCAGTTGAAAAGATGAACGGTGATCAAGAAGAAAATACATACTTTAGAGAAGATTCTCATTTTTCAACCAACGAGGCGCCGCTAAATCCAGCTGACCCGAGATAGAGATTCCAGCTGAGATAACAGTCGTTACTCTAGAAAGTAGCGACTCTGAAGTAATAGGTAGCCCAGCGGTGCATGATATTATTGTGCCTCGAACTAGCATGTTGCAGATGGTGAGAGGAACATTAGCAGGAATTATCTTGGATGTCTACAAAGATTATGAGTTTAAAGAGTCGACATCAGATATAGGTCCACCCCAAATAAGCGAGGTGCAATTATTTAAGATGTAGAGACCCCCTCTGGAGTTTTCTCAAAGGAGGGATGTCCAACATGTCAGAAATGAGTCCATTGTATTTCATGTCGAGAAAATTACATGAAGTTATTCAGATGTTATTTTAAGGTCAGCATGGGACAACTTGTCAGATGTCCAGAAGGGAGAGATCCCCAACTTTGTAGTGGCCCCAAGGAGTTTGATGGGGGACAAAAATTCTGCAATGGGTTACAGGTCCTATCTGTCGGAAAGAGATCTCTTATAAGGAGGAGCTAATGAGAGTAGCATAGTCTGCCACAGATTTCAACCTAGAGTGGATTTCTCCTCACATACTAGCTTATCAGTTGCATCCTTTGAGGATTGGAAGGAGCAGGCTACAACTGGGATGACTTGATACCTGATTAATGGGGATACTCGCCTACCTACTGTTCCAGCTAGGTCGTGCCAAAGGTGTACGGATATATCTTCTTTCAGAATGTTCTTTGGAACGAACAACATCTAGTTGTACGACGTACCATAGGACTCGACGGCGTGCCACAAGGTGCTAGAAGCTTTGACAGTTGAGGTTGAAGTTCCTAAACCGGGAGGCTGTCGCGGGGTTCATGGGGGGGCGATCGGGTGCAGGTTCAGCCCAGCTGGACCGGCCAGTCCCCTTGGAGGAGGGCCCCACCACCCCCTCCTACTTCATTTCATTTCCTTTTTCTCCCCTCCTTGTCTTTCATTTTTCTCTCTTTCCTTGCCTCCCTAAACCTTTCCTAATTCTATAACCTTTCCTAAAAATCGAAATCTGATTTNTCCTTGTCTTTCATTTTTCTCTCTTTCCTTGCCTCCCTAAACCTTTCCTAATTCTATAACCTTTCCTAAAAACCGAAATCTGATTTCATTCTCTTTCTATTTTTAAAACGTTTGCATTAAATCTTGTATCTGATGTTATTTCCTTCCTTATTTTAAAGTCATGTCGAAATCCTAAAATTTGATATTATTCCTTTCCTATTATAATGTTTCCTTAAGTTGATTCATGTCTTTTATAAATAGAAGTTCTTGTGTCTAGGGTAAAGGGCTGTTTTATGAAATTTGAATTCAGTTTTATCTAATTATTTTTTCTCTAGAGGGTTGTATCTGACGTCAAGATAGTGCTCTAACTGTCCCTTGTTTGTGGTGGTGATCGTCTCCATGGGTTCGGGTGGTGCTTCTGCTGTAGTTCGACCCCACCGAGATATTTATTTCTCCATCCATCCTCCCGGCTGCTATCCTACTTCCACAGCAACCCCANTTCTCTTTCTATTTTTAAAACCCTTGCATTAAATCTTGTATCTGATGTTATTTCCTTCCCTATTTTAAAGTCATGTCGAAATTCTAAAATCTGATATTATTCCTTTCCTATTATAATGTTTCCTTAAGTTGATTCATGTCTTTTATAAATGAAGTTCTTGTGTCTAGGGTAAGGGGCTGTTTTATGAAATTTGAATTCAGTTTTATCTAATTATTTTTCCTCTAGAGGGTTGTATCCGACGTCAAGATAGTGCTCTGACTGTCCATTGTTTGTGGTGGTGATCGTCTCCATGGGTCCGGGTGGTGCTCCTGCTGTAGTTCGACCCCACCGAGGTATTTATTTCTCCGTCCATCCTCCCGGCTGCTATCCTACTTTCACAGCAGCCCCTCCTCTTTGGCCTTCACAACAACCGCCAATCCGGCCTTCGTTGACATTCCTGCACCTCTCCAGCTGTGGTTCGACGCTGTTACCATCGCTATCCTTGCTTCCACCACTCAGAACAACAAGGATCTACTATTTTTAGTAGTTCCAGCCACCCCCCATCGCCTTATCCTCCCTCGTCCTCGCTGCCTTCATTGTCCCAACCCTCCACCTTCACTGTCGCAGTACGATCGCATTCGCTTTGCTGCTGTTTTGCTTTGCAGCAGCCCCAAAGTGCAACCGGTTGCTGTTTTGACTACCGCCCCAAACTATGTTGATGTTCCAGCGACTACCCATTCCTCCAACCACCTCCCTATAGCCGCATCCCTCTTTCCACAACCACTAACCGCCGTTCAATAGCTTCCGTACTTGTCGTCCCCAACGGATGTTTTTTTATCGTTTATGTTTTCATGTTTGTTTTTCGTCTATTTTTTACTTTCTCATATCATATTTGTAATATGTTTGGAATTAAGAAGTACTATCTGTGTTTCCGTTGTGATTTGGGTTAACTTCAGTATCATAAATAATTTTGGAAAGAGAAAGATAACGATTAAATCTTATCCCAAAGAAGAAATAATGCTTTTTGGGCGTGATTTAAATGTGTACATTGGTTTTAGTGAATAAGTTATGGGAGCATGGTGGTTATGCATAGAAGCTAGAAATACAATAAGGGAAACTTCATTTGATTTTGTTGGATTTTATGATTTCTTAACTATGAACACATACCTGAAGAACTAAGAAGACCTTTTCCTTACAAAAGTGTTCAATCCTATTACAAATAGATTTTTTCATAGTTATAAGTTATGAAAAATGTTCTTCTAAAAATTGTTAAGTGGTTCTTGGAGAGAGATTGTCCACATGACTTACGACTGGTACTTTATAGATTTATCTCTTAAGAGTATAAGGATGATGTAATAATAATAATAATCATAAATAAATAATTAACATAATTATTTAAATGATAATAAAAAATTTTAACTGTTTATGATCGTTTGAACGAAAACTCCACCGCTCATGGGGAGTTAAGAACGAGGGGCAGTTAAGAGGAGGATTATTCCTCATCTTTGTTCTTTCGAACCCAGCGAGAGAGGCAAAGGGAGCAAGAGCAAGAGACGTGAGAGAGATAGAGGAAGCGTGAGAGATAAAGAGAGTGACATAGAGGAAGCAAAACAAAAGGAGAAGGAAGAAGAAGTAGCAGACGAAGGAGCAGAAGAAGGAGAAGAAGATGATAACCTTGCTTGAAGTGTCATTTCCCTCCACATTGTGCTTGACAAAGAGCTCGACCGGCCTTGTCAAGTGCCGCGAGCAGTAAAGGAAAGGAGGAAAGAGGGGAAAACTCGATTGTCTACTTGGAGTGTTCGAACGACTCACTCGGAGCTTCCCTCTTGCGTCGCCAACATTCCAATGGTCCTATGAGTGGAGGAGGAATGGGGTACGAAGTCGAAAACCGCTCATACACATCAATTGCGACTTTCGGTGTCCTAGTTCTTCAACTGAGAGGAGTTGCAAGCAGCTTCTTACCTCTCATGAGGAATGCAGGTAGCTCGACCGATAGATTTGGGGAGGAAGAAGAGGTCGCGAGAGCTTTGCGTGCAGAAGAACTCGACCAAGCGTGACTCGATTCGATTATTTGAAGGAAGATGTTGGAAAGGTAAAGTTATATATTAAATTTTTCTTAGTTATTAAATATGCTAATTGAAATTTGATTTAGATAATCAAAAGTGTGCTTAAATTTCTTTTAAATTATTTAAAGGTGATTGGTGAAAACAATTAAGCAGGATAAAACTTTGTTAAGAAGAGAAATTTCTGGTATAAACTCTGAATTTTACATTTAATTTTTATTTTATTTTTTAATTTGGTTAAATTACAAAATAAGACTGAAGAAGTCTTATTAATTGTCTTACGGTGCGTTTGAGGTGGCTTTGCGATGGCGGTATGGTCCTGCTCCACAGTTTTTCTTGTTTGATAAAAGTGTGTTTTGTCCGCATTCTCAAAAAGCTGTGTTTTCCCATCAGACCTAGCTACCTGTGGTGACTGCTAAAAATTTATGGGCTGACTCAAAAAAAATTATAAATGCCACTATTACTTTTTGAACAACAGCTTCCTTAGAAATTTTGTAACTGTTTTTCCAAACAACTGTAGTTACACCAAACAGATCCTTAGAATGTATTTAACTAAATTATAAATTATTAGTGTTAAGATTAAGAGTAATTTAGAAAAGTACTTATGTTGGTTAGCAATAAATAATAAATTAATTAGATAAAAAGTTCAAATGAAAATATCTAATTAGTTAAGTTAGAATTCTTGGAAAGAGGGTCAAAAATTGATTTAAATTAATTACATATGATGTGTTACTAAAAACTAATTAAGCCTAATATATTTTTATAGGTTCAGAAAAAGGATTAGATTTATCTGAGAAAAAGATAATAGACGACGCTATTGAGGTGGGTAAATGAATTTTATTTTACAGTAGTTCTCTTTATTTATTATTTTTCAGCTTTTATTTTAAATGCAAAAGTATATATTTCTTTTAAATGTTAAATGCAAGATAAAAATGAATAAAATATGCTATATGCATGCATATGGGAGGCACCTTGGATGGTTTTGGCAGGAGAATGTAATGTACCCGTGCATGAAATAAAAATAAGAATGAAAATAAAAATGCTTACCTGTTTTTATGATGAGTTGTAAATGATTAAATGTATATATATATTTTTTAAAATATATGTTTAGACGATTACTTCCAATTTTGAAAAGTATAACCTAAATAAATGAAAAAGATTGAAATTATTTTCTTTACTGATCTCTTTTGCTGGAGTCTTTTACTTTTACTGTTTTTTTACAAAATTTTTTAAAAGGAGAATTATTGTAATTTAGAAATACTTGCTCACTAAGTAGTTGTAACTCAAGTCATAGTTGCCAATATTTTACATAAAAATTAGTTGTATATTAGATGGACCCCAGGTGCCGTGCCGCGCAAAAATGATAGATATTGTAAGTTTGGTTATTTTCTGTTTGAATATAAATGNTCTTTGGCCTTCACAACAACCGCCAATCCGGCCTTCGTTGACATTCCTGCACCTCTCCAGCTGTGGTTCGACATCGTTACCATCTCTATCCTTGCTTCCACCACCCATAACAACAAGGATCTACTATTTTCTGTAGTTCCAGCCACCCCCATCGCCTTATCCTCGCACGTCCTCGCTGCCCTCATTGTCCCAACCCTCCACCTTCACTGTCGCAGTACGATCGCCTTTACTTTGTTGTTGTCTTGCTTTGCAGCAGCCCCAAAGTGCAGCCGGTTGCTGTTTTGACTACCGCCCCAAACTATGTTGATGTTCCAGTGACTACCCATTCCTCCAACCACCTCCCTATACCCTCATCCCTCTTTCCACAACCATCAACCACCGTTTATTAGCCTCTGTACTTGTTGTCCCCAACGGACGCTTTTTATCATTTATGTTTTCATGTTTGTTTTTCGTCTATTTTTTACTTTCCAATATCATATTTGTAATATGTTTGGAATTAAGAAGTACTATTTGTGTTTCCGTTGTGGTTTGGGTTAACTTCAGTATCATACATAATTTTGGAAAGAGAAAGATAACGCTAAATCTTGTCCCAAAGAAGAAATAATGCTTTTTGGGGGTGATTTAAATGTGTACATTGGTTTTAGTGAATAAGTTATGGGAGGATGGTGGTTATGCATAGAAGCTAGAAATACAATAAGGGAAACTTCATTTGATTTTGTTGGAGTTTATGATTTCTTAACTATGAACACATACCTGAAGAACTGAGAAAACCTTTTCCTTACAAAAGTGTTCAATCCTATTTCAAATAGATTTTTTCGTAGTTATAAGTTATGAAAAATGTTCTTCTAAAGATTGTTAAGTGGTTCTTGGAGAGAGATTGTCCAAATGACTTAGGACTGGTAGTTTATAGATTTATCTCTTAAGAGTATAAGGATGATATAATAATAATAATAATCATAAATAAATAATTAACATAATTATTTAAATGATAATAAAAAATTTTAACTGTTTATGATCGTTTGAACGAAAACTCCACCGCTCATGGGGAGTTAAGAACGAGGGGCAGTTAAGAGGAGGATTATTCCTCATCTTTGTTCTTTCGAACCCAGCGAGAGAGGCAAAGGGAGCAAGAGCAAGAGACGCGAGAGAGAGAGGAAGCGTGAGAGATCAAGAGAGTGACATAGAGGAAGCAAAAGAAAAGGAGAATGAAGAAGTAGTAGACGAAGGAGCAAAAGAAGGAGAAGTAGATGATAACCTTGCTTGAAGTGACATTTTCTTCCACATTGTGCTTGATAGAGAACTCGTCCGACCTTGTCGAGTGCTGCGAGCAGGAAAGGAAAGGAGGAAAAAGGGGAAAACTCGATTGTCTACTTGGAGTGTTCGAACGACTCACTCGGAGCTTCCCTCTTGCGTCGCCAACATTCCAATGGTCCTGTGAGTGGAGGAGGAATGGCGTACGAAGTTGAAAACCGCTCATGCACATCAATTGCGCCTTTCGGTGTCGTAGTTCTTCAACTGAGAGGAGGTGCAAGCAGCTTCTTACCTCTCATGAGGAATGCAGGTAGCTCGACCGAGAGATTTGGGGAGGAAGAAGAGGTTGCGAGAGCTTTGCGTGCAGAAGAACTCGACCAAGCATGACTCGATTCGATTATTTAAAGGAAGATGTTGGAAAGGTAAAGTGATATATTAAATTTTTCTTAGTTATTTAATATGCTAATTGAAATTTGATTTAGATAATTAAAAGTGTACTTAAATTTCTTTTAAATTATTTAAAGGTGATTGGTGAAAACAATCAAGCAGGATAGAACTTTGTTAAGAAGATAAATTTCAGGTATAAACTCTAAATTTTACATTTAATTTTTATTTTCTTCATTAATTTTGTTAATTACAAAATAAGACTGAAGAAGTTTTATTAATTGTCTTACGGTGCGTTTGAGGTGGCTTTGCGATGGCGGTATGGTCTTGCTCCACAGTTTTTCTTATTTGATAAAAGTGTGTTTTGTCCGCATTCTCAAAAAGCTGTGTTTTCCCATCATACCTAGCTACCTGTGGTGACTGCTAGAAAGTTGCGGGCTGACTCAAAAAAAATTATAAATGCCACTGTTACTTTTGGAACAACAACTTCCTTAGCAATTTTGCAACTGCTTCTTCAAACAACTGTAGCTACACCAAACAGATCCTTAGAATGTATTTAACTAAATTATAAATTGTTAGTGTTAAGATTAAGAGTAATTTAGAAAAGTACTTATATTGGTTAGCAATAACTAATAAATTAATTAGATAAAAAGGGCAAATGAAAATATCTAATTAGTTAAGTTAGAATTCTTGAGAAAGAGGGTCAAAAATTGATTTAAATTAATTACATATGATGTGTTATTAAAAACTAATTAAGCCTAATATATTTTTATAGGTTCAGAAAAAGGATTAGATTTATCTGAGAAAAAGATAGTAGACGACGCTATTGAGGTGGGTAAATGAATTTTATTTTATAGTAGTTCTCTTTATTTATTTTTTTTCAGCTTTTATTTTAAATGCAAAAGTATATATTTCTTTTAAATGTTAAATGTAAGATAAAAATGAATAAAATATGCTATATGCATGCATATGGGAGCCACCTTGGATGGTTTTGGCCGGAGAATGTAATGTACCCGTGCATGAAATGAAAATAGGAATGAAAATAAAAATGCTTATCTGTTTTTATGATGAGTTGTAAATGATTAAATGTATATATATTTTTTAAAATATATGTTGAGACAATTACTTCCAATTCTGAAAAGTGTAACCTAAATAAATGAAAAAGATTGAAATTATTTTCTTTACTGATCTCTTTTGCTGGAGTCTTTTACTTTTACTGTTTTTTTACAAAATTTTTTAAAAGGAAAATTATTGTAATTTAGAAATACTTGCTCACCGAGTAGCTGTAACTCAAATCATAGTTGCCAATATTTTACAGGAAAATTAGTTGTATATTAGATGGACCCCAGGAGGTGTCGTGGATCGCAAAATGATAGATATTGTAATTTTGTTTATTTTCTGTTTGAATATAAAGGTTTAAATATGAACAACATTTCTAAATATAAGTTTTTAAATAGGATGACCCTTTTCTGAGTTGATTTTCTTTCTTTTTTTTTTTTTTGTTAAGAAATGAAACAACTAGATATGTTTTTCCATCCAACTGTCAGTTCTCGCCTTGGTAATTTCAAGTTCTCGGGCCGAGTTGTGATAGAAAATGATTGAAAATAATTATTGATGCAGGATATGTTAGTGGAACTTTCTGGAATTTAAAAATGAGAATTTATTAACCTTTTAGGTTGCTAAAGGAGGAAGATTGGAATTCATAGTTCATTAAAACCATATTTTGGATAAGATAGCGAGTTCCATTAAAAAGACAGTTGTAAAAGTTTTAGGGGAGTGGAAATATATCGTACACTCATAATGATACTTTGTGGTGTAATGAGTAGGTGAAAAAGGTTATTAAGGAAAATAAGTGTGCTTTTAAGTGGTGACAAAAATTGATTACTTCTATGTATTTTAATGATATAAAAAAAACTAAAAATTCTATAAAGGGTGTAATGAGCATAGCAAAACCAATAATTTTTAATGATTTATGTAATAACTTCATACTAAGAATTGGGATAATGAGCTATATGGAATAAGTAAAGTAGTTCTAAAAATATTGAGCAAGTTAGGTGTATTGAAAAATATATATTATAAGAAGACATTACCGAAAGTTGTAAATGCTATTTTGAAAAATTATTAAATGAGCGTTTTAATGAAAAAGTTATTTTGAAACAGAATGTTGAACTCTATAATGAAATAAGCAGTAGATTGATATGAAAAAGGTAAGTGGAGTGAAGCTTTGAATAAGAGCTATAAGATAAGGCTTTATGTTCATATAAGATACTTATTAAGATTTGAAAAGCTATTGAGGATATTTAAGGGTATTAGTTACATAATTTCAGCAGAGCTTTGAAGCTTAGAATGATGTTGAATGATTGGAGAAGTATTTTTATACTATGATTTAAATGAAAAAGGTAAGCGGAGTGAAGCTTCGAATAAGAGCTATAAGATAAGGCTTTATGTTCATATAAGATACTTATTAAGATTTGAAAAGCTATTGAGGATATTTAAGGGTATTAGTTACATAATTTCAGCAGAGCTTTGAAGCTTAGAATGATGTTGAATGATTGGAGAAGTATTTTTATACTATGATTTAAAAACAAAGGAGATGGTCAAGATTATAGAAGAATCGAATCATGTCATATAATAAAACTATGAGAGAGTGATGAAACTTATATTTAGAGAAAATTATATCAATTTTGGAGAATTAATTTAGTTTTATGTTAAGACGGTCTACAATGGAAGTAAATTTTATGTTAAGATAATTATTGAAAAAGTATGGATGTTAAACAAATGATCTTATGATTTTTTTTTTCTTTTTTTGAGAAAAATAATGATTGATTATCACAATAAATGATTTGATGTGCACTACGGCCTAAATGTATTTGTCAAAGATATGTTCACATTATTAAAGATATATATGATTGATCATGGACTAACATTTGAAGTTGTAGTAGAATGCCTCGAGAATTTCTAATTGTAACAAGAATCCATATTAGGTCCATATAGAATAACATTGATTATGTAGTTATTTATAAAAGATATTTATGGTGTATGTAACTTTTATGCATATTTTATAATTCTAAATGATGAGACACAATAGAACATATAAGAAATCAAATAAATGAAGAAAATGTTTATAAGGCAGCGGATTTAGCAGAACAACGATTTAGTATTTGTTCTGCAATATTGTTTTGTGATATTAACAGTTACTATTAAGTATTACAAAAAATAAGATGATGCCTAGATGTGAAAATTTAAAATATCCTGGTCTATCATGTTAAATATAGAGATAGAGATGGGAATATAACTTCTATAACTAAGATTGGATGGTTTAAATAGCTGAATGGATGAGAACTATCATATGATAAGAGGATTTCTTAAAGGCTTATATTGTGAATTTTATAAAATCATTATTAGTTTTGTGATATTTTATGGATTTGAATGTTGAACTATAAAAAAGTTATTGATATTTAATGTGTGTCACATATATGAGAATGCTAATATGGATATGTGGCATGATTTAAAAGGATAAATTAAAGAATAATTATGTAAGAGGAATTGTTCTAATGACATATTTTATAAGTAATATAATTAAAACTAAACTTCGGTTATGTGGACATTTATGACGTATGGTAGAAAATGTCCCCACCGGATGAAGAGATAAATTTTGTGTTAGGAGATTAGGAAAGAGATGATTAAGACCTATGATTACATGGAGAGAAGTTGTTCATAATTATTTGAGAGGAATTAATTTAATCCCTCAGACTCTATATGAACCAATAATAATGAGGATTCATAAAGTGAACTCCAATACTTGAGATAAAAACTAATGATGATGAGAAGCATATGTTTTGACAGTGAAGTTCTTTATGTTGGGTGAATGGAAAATCTCATTCATAACTGTGAATTTCACGATGATACCTTCACTTGAAGCTGATTTATTGTTTTTGAAAAATAATCCATGATCTATTATCCTAAAATAAATTACATTCAAGAAAACTTTTTGACGAGTGCACAAGTTATTCCTGCTTTTTGCATAATTGTTATAATAAATAGTAGCATGCATGTTGAAGGCCAATATGTACTTGAATTGATTACATCGTGGTCATCATACTTAACTGCTCTTGTGATGATGTCAGGAACTGGAACAGGAAAAGGCACAAACTATTGATATCATGCGCTATTTGCTGAGTTATATGTATAAACTTTACTCTTCTTCCAATGGGAACCAGTTTAAAGATTATGAATTTGTTGAAACGTCTGTGCGGAAGCTATTGCTTGAGTTGTTTAATTTCAGTGGAACTATCTGGAAATCTAAATTGGCAGAACCAACTGAGACAGTACTTCACTTGGGGAATGAGCAACTGTCAAGACCTCCCGGGCAAAGTTTTGAGATGAAAAGGGGTGATTGGATTTGCCAAAAGTAAGTATTTTCTATACCCATGGAAATTGTTTCTGTTTGAAGTTGTCTTGTTTTTTATTACTATTGGGTTGCCATTGGCAATGTCAATACATTTCTTAGTGCATCATTTTTATCTTGTTCCATTTTTTCTTCATATTTCCTTCAGAAGTTATATTGTTCATCCAACAGAAAAGAAAAACCTTTATTTCATTCCATTTTAGTTAAATTTTTTATCTATGTAATTTGACCATTCCTTTTGCTTTTTTACTTTTGATGTCAACATTAAGGATGGAGAATATATTAAGGGCCTGTTTGGGGCAGCTTATTTGGCGCGGTGCATTCTGAAACGCCATATGAAGCTTTTGGAAACAGCGGCGCAGTCGCTTTCCTTAAAAAAATATGTTAAATGCGGGCTGGGGGTCGACCCGCCGCCCACTTTTTTCCTCAAACTTATTACTGACCTAACCTCTCGCGCTCCCCTCTCTCATTTCTTCTGCCTTCGTCTCTCTCAATCACTCCTCTCTTCGATGGCTACGGGTTGACTTTCTCCTTTCTCACCTCTCCTATCTCTAGTGGCAACGGGTTGTCTTTCTATTCTCTCTCTTCCCTCAGATCTCCCACACTCTCTCTATTTACTGTGTTTTCCATCCTCCCATGGTATCACCTATTTTTTTTCGATGGAATAACCTTCTCTTTGCGATTTGTGGCTTTCTCATTTGCAGTTTGAAGTGAGAATTTGGATTTTGCTATTTCTAGTCTTTCTCATTTGTGGTTTGAAGTGAGAATTTGGATTTTATGATTTGTCACTTTCTTTTATGATTTGGAATTTGGATTTTGAGAATTTGTGGTTGAATGTGATATGAAATGTGGTTTTATCTTTATCTTTGATGTTTGAGTGAGAATTTGAGAACTGGTTGAAAAAGACTGCTTAATTTTTTGGTTACAATGTTTCGAGTGCATTGTATTTAGTATCCACAAATGAAAAATATGGAATGGGGTCTTATCTTTACCTTTGATGTTTGAGTAAGAATTTTGAGTGAGAATTTGAGAAATGACTGAAAGAGGGTGCTTGCTTTGTTGATTGTAATGTTTTGGGTTTTCCTTTATGTAGTATCCTCAAATGAAAAATATGAGGTGGGGGTTTATCTTTAACTTTGATGTATGATTTAGAATTTGAGAAATAGCTGAAAGAGGGTGCTTGATTTGTTGATAGCAATGTTTCAGGTGCCTTGTATGTAGTAGCCTCAAATGAAAAACATGGGTGAGGCTTTATTTTTACATTTGATGTTTGACTGAGAATTTGACAAATGACTGAAAGAAGGTGTTTGATTTGTTGATAGCAATGTTTTGGGTGCCCTGTATGTAACTGCATCAAATGAAAAATATGAGGTACGGTTTTATCTTTACCTTTGATGTTTGGTGGTGGTGTACGTTGGGTTATGTGTGAAAGTGGTGGTGTTGTGGAGGTAGTGGTTGGTGTATAGCTGTGTTTGTATTAGAGGATCTATTGGTGGATGTTTGGAGGTGGTGGTTAGTGTTTGGTTGTGTTTGTGCTATAAGATGTGTTGGTGGATGTGTAGATGTGCTGGTATTGCAGTGGTGGTTGGTGTGTGCTTGTGTTTTTTTAGAGGATGTATTGGTGGATGTGTCGAGGTGGTGTTGCGAAGGTGGTGGTTAGTGTGTGGTTATGTTTATGTGGAGGTGTTAGTGTGTATAGGTGTTGGTGTGTGGAGATGATGGTGGTGGTATTGTGTATGTGTTGGTGCCTTGATGTGTTAGTGTGTAGAGGTGTTTGTGTGGAGTTGGTCGCAGTGATGATGTGTAGGTGGTGTTGTAGTGTTGTGTGGAGGGGCATTGGTGATGATATTGTGACATTTCTTATTTTTCTTTGAGTTATGATATTATGACATTCTTATTTATGTTAATTAGTTTTTTTCTCTATGAAGTTTTTATGCAACTCTAGAAATTTATGATGATGTAGTTGTATTTGTTCTATATGAAGTTGTTTGAAGATTCGACCTGGAGAGAGTTTTTCATTATGATGTTTGTTGACCGTAAGGTGGCTTAACCATGTTATTTTTGTGCGAGCAATGACATTTGAGGGACACTTTTTTATTAGATTTTTGTGAGACATTTCTATTTTCTTATGGTTTTTCATGATACTTTGGGCATGTCATTTTATTTGAAAGTTTCTCATTCCTCATCATGTTTTCTAGTTACTCATGTAATGTTTTTTACTTATGTTTGTTTTGCTTGTAATCTTATATGATTGTACTAATTCATTGATGCTTATGTGTTAGTCACTTCAATACCAAAATGTATGGATGCAGCTAGAGAAGGATGCAGAAGGTGAGTTGCAACATCAGTATGTTTGATGTATGAATATTATAACTCATACATAGAGTGCTCCCCTCGCATGACATCCTCATATGTTAGCGATAATTAGGTTGGGGAGTTGCTTGCGGGCCACTGAACGAGATTTAATAATATATTCTGCATGTCACAGATAATATTCATCTATATGTTGGAGGAACTATACGGAAATTATGAACTTCATGGCTCATCCAGAACAACTTCACAAGAAGTGTTAACAATAACCCTCTACATATTGTCATGAAATGAATCAATGCGAGGATATGTAGACCAATTTCAACACTCTTCTGAAACGATTTGCAGCTACTTCTTAGTAGGGTTGAATACACTTGTCGTTTTTTGTTCACAAGTCATAAAGTCAACATATCTTACATTCAAACATACCTAATAGTGATTTCACATTATGCGCGGGATATGCTATACTTTTAAGATAATTTTACCTATTTATTACATGCAATATTCATATAAATATTTCAATTACGTAACCCTTCATTATCTTTCTAGAATTGTGTTGGAGCAATCGATGGAACGCACGTTGATGCACGTGTTCCAAATAAAGAGAAGATCACATTCATTAGCCGTTGTGGGTCCCCGAAGCAGAATGCCATGACGGTATGCGACTTCAACATGATAGTCGAATATTCAAATTTACAACACAGAATAACAAATAAAACTTCTCACATCTATCCACAGGTTCGGTTGAGACTAGATAACTCTCCTAATTCTTTTTTTCCTTCAACACTTTTTTCAATTCACATCAGATAAATACTATCTGGTCGATGTTGGCTACCCGTTGTAGGGAGGGTATCTTAGGCCATATCCTGATACGAGATACCACATACATGATTTTGAGCAAGCCAACAATGTGGCGCACATTCATTTTTACGCGGTGTTATTGAGAGGACTTTTGATGCATGGAAGATGAAATGGGTTATATTTCGCGATATGTCATTTTACTTGTTTAGGTGCATATTTCGATTGCCGCAATGAATCTCCACAATTATATTTGACGGCATGCTCTCTGTAGGGACATCAACTTCCGTCGGCCAGATGAGGATCATGAACATGTCTCTACCGAGGCATATGAGTACCGTCTTAGACAGTCTTTGTCACAGGCCAAAAATGATGTTTTTAAGATATGCATTAAAGATGGGGAAGTTATAAGCGAGAGGACAGATTTGAGGGAACAAATTACATATGCGATATTTGGAGAATGATTGGAGGGAATATTAGTTTTTATTATATTATTAATTGTAATAGTTGTTGAAAACATTCACTGTTTATTGTATCAATATTTTATACAGTTCATACTTATTTCTGTTCCTTATACATTTGATATTTACTTTTTTGGCTTTTTACGCAATTTATATGTTTTTTTTTTGCATTTCCTTTTTATGTGGGTTTTTGAGGTCTATGAGGAGACGTTTAATCTTATGAGTTTTTTTCGATGACTTGTATGTTGCTATTTGTGTGTCAAATGCAAAATCCTAATGAAGGAAACTAAGTTCCTCTCTTTTTTTGGTGCTACAGTTTTTAAGGTTTTTTTTTATTGGTTTTTTTTTTTTGTGATATGCATATGTGAGACGCACAAACTTGTTATTATGTAGGTTAAAGACAATTGAGAATTTTTTTATAATGCCTATTCTCTTCTTGTAGTGATAGATTTGTTGGTTTATATATTAAGTTCTCTCAGACCACACATTTGTATAAAACTATAATTAATTACTTTTGTTATCAATTTTTATTTGTGTTTAGTTTTTTTAAGCATTCAAGAAAGATGTGCTCGTTGATTTCTGGTACATCTAGAGGATATCACTGTTATTGTGGACTTCAAAGTTTCCTGCTAACTTCACGTCAGCCACGTAGCTATGAGAGACAGATCTATTGGTGCTCGCATAGAATTACGGAAAACTGTAATTCACTGCTTCTGTTATCAATTTTTATTTGTGTTATGTTTAAGTGTATGTTTTTTTAAGCATTCAGGAAAGATGAACTCGAAGATTTCTGGTACCTCCAGAGGATTCCACTGCTATTGTGGACTTCAAAGTTCCTTGCTAATTTCACGTCAGTCATATAGTATGAGAGACAATTTTGCAGGTGCTCACAGAGAATCATGAAAAACTGTGACTATTTTCAGCGTGCAGATATGCTAGAAGATTCTACCGCCGAGAGTGATTGGGCATGGAGAGTATCCCTGTAGGACAACTTAACTCACGACATACACTGTCTATATTTAAAAAATAATATAATGATATTATCAATTATTATTTTAATAGTCTTTTTCTTAATTTTAGTAGTCATGCTACTCACTGTTAAGTGAGATGTCTATCTTTATTTTGTTATGTTCTGCACTGGATTTTACTTTTGAAGTATAAAATGTACTGGTATGAACAATTATGTTGTAAATAACATTACTATATAGGGACAAAATGATTATTTGTCCAGAAATATCTACAACACAACTGTTTTCAAGCTGCAAAAACAAACAGACAGTCAGCTTATCTACAGTAGCTTCCTGTGTTATTATTAAGTTGCAACTGCCCCAAACATACCCTAAGTCTCGTATCTTTAATTATACTGAATAATGTATATGGAATATTGTAGTTTCATTTAGTGCATTATGAGATTTTTTCTGGCACAATTTTAAATTTGAATTCAAGCAAATTTAAAATTTAATTATTACATCATGCATATCATTACTTTTAATTTTGAACATGGCACATGATTCAATTCGGATTTTGAAGTTTTGAATGTAAATTAAAATATTTTATGAAGCTTGCTTTTCACTTAATGATATCATCTTTAAGAATTCTAGATCAATCCCAAGATTTATTCAAAAATACTTTATTGTATTTTTCTTCTTATATGCATCATTACACCCTTTTATAATAATAATATCTTATTAAATTTACATAAAATTATCAAAAAGCTCATTATGTGCAAGTAAATTCCACCACCAAGTCCCATAAAATCTGTGAAAAATTTCATTCTAATTAAAGATGTAACAAAACTTCCTCTTGGATTGCCACAATAGACAAGCTTTAAATGACCTCGAGGCCCCATAAAGTCATATCGCAAACGAGCAACACAAAGCCATAATGTACCAAGGATCATCACCATACTGAATTGTGCACCATAGTAAAGGCCCTTGTATGGCCATAGGCACATAACATGTGATTTTCATGGATTTTTGTTTATTATGGGTCGAGCGGGAGCTTTTAGGTATTATGAGTTGCCGATTTTTGGTTCCTATTTAAATTCAGTGGTTTTCAAATTAATACATTATATATGCCTTAGAAGTTCGACCCATCGCAAACAAAAATCGGCAACTATTTATTTCAAAATAAAAAATCAAACCACTTTGAATAAACTGAACCAAGTCAATGAATTGTACTCAATTCAGTCTGATTTTTTTCAATTTAAACCATTTAATGCACACCTCTAATTTTTGCCCATGTTGGATATTCCTATGTCATATCATTATCTTTCCCATTTGATTTTTTTCTCTGTGCTTGGTTTTAATGCTGACAAGAAAAATGTGATAAATTTGACTTCATATACCTCATAAATCATAATACACGTAATTGATCAAAAATTTATTTATTTATTTTCTTAGAAAAATATTTAAGTTCTCATGAATAAAATTATTCCATCTTGTCTTTGTGGATTCTTATTGAAATCCATCCTAGATAAAATGTTTTCAACTAGTTCAAATTTGAACATTCGGTCGAATTTTCACTGAAACATTATTTAAAGCAGCTCCAAATATGGTCGAAGGAGGCTTGAATAAGGATCGAGCTAGCTTTTAATATGTCAAACAAGGTACAAATATGGTTCAAACAAAGTTCGAATCACCTTGATTAGGGTTCAAACAATGTTCAAATAAATTTCAACATAACAAATTATAATTTCGATATAACAGAATGCAATTGCACTAATACAAATGTTGAATGCACGTAATTTTATGAAACTAAATGAGTAGATAAAAAGAATTAAATGCAGTTACTAATACATCTAAATGAAAAGATGAAAATAATTAAAATGAATAGATTAAAAGAATTAAGTGCACATCATTTGTTATGGAGTTAATTTAGTAATGCAAGCTTTTTCTCCTTTTCATCTATGGATGTATGAATCTAAATTATTGTAAAATAAACCTCCATATGGTCGGCTTCTGTAAAATAATATATGATCAACTATACATTTCAAACGGTCTCAATTTGAAGTTAGGTAAATGTGTTGTACACATATTTTGCAATCTCCGATGTAAGCAATACATACAACACTATCAGATTTTATATTTAAGTACTATAGAAGCTTTTCTTAAAATTTTTAAATTGCTTACCTTATGTTAGACATGGTAACCTTGTTTGTGTTGTCTCACTCCCCTTCCAAGGAGCTTTGTTTCTTGCCTATGGTCAAATGACCTTTACAACTCGAGTAATTTAGGGAAGCACTTACAAAATAAATTAATTTTTGCCTTCAAGGTTTGCATTGGAATGCAAAAAGCGTCAATCTTATAATGTTATGGTCTTTGTAGGCAATAATATCTTACATATTATTAAGAATGTTATTCAAGTTTTTATAAATTATATGAGATTTGCATCAATAAAAGATTTTTGGAATTTGTCTTCATCTCTAATAACATTCATTAGCATGGATTCATGCAGTCTAAAAGAACCCTTCTTCAATTTGCTCTCCACAAAGATCATTGCTTTATAGTATGGATCAAATAATTCATTCAAGATATCAATGTTCATAGGTTCATAGCTAGTGTCATATTCGCTTTAAGCTAACATAAAATAGAACTATATACCACAAAGAAGATTAAACTTATTGTCAACGCAATGCAATGATATGTTCAAATACTTGTGTCATCAATAAGCTGATGGAATAGTTATTTTATTATTTAGTCGCATCATGGGTGTATGAACTGTTAAAATCACACTATGGTTTCAGAGCCTAGTCTCTCTTTGGAGTTGTCTTTCTATCTTGTCATTCAAGCCTTAAAAATAGACAATTGCTCTCCATCACTCCAGTGAAAGTGGTCAATATGCATGAATCCTTAGGCTTGTCCCTTGCTTGATGGGTTTGAGAATTCTTTACTGACTTATTTCTTATTCTAGAGTTTCTTTCCTTGATAATCTATTAACTTTACATCATCTTTACATATAACTTGAAGGGATGGGTCTACATGTTCTGCTTCTTTCGCCACATCACCTTCAGTTTTTGTATGAATGATAGAACCAATAGTAAGGACCTCTATATTTTATCATCTTCTCCTTCACCTCTCTTTTCCAGACTTAATTTAAATGGTTGGATCAGTGCAAGGACTCCATCACTATCTTCCTTTTCCATCACTAGATCATATTTAACCTTATAACATGAATGGTTGAGTCAACATCGAAGATCTCCCTATGATTTTTCTCACTCATCTGTGTGTTATAATGTACAAGATCTCCCTATGATCTTTCTCACTTGTCTGTGTGTTATAATGTACACATGTAGGTTTTTTTTAATCAAATTTATAATAACATTTTTAGTTTTAAAAAAATTAGTTTATTTTAATATGCTTTTTAAAAACTCCATTTTTTACCAAATTTCAAAAGCTATTTGAGGATAGCATTTTCAGTTTGGTCTGTGTTTTACTAAATAAGCAAGTCAAAAATACCCTCTTTTTTCTGCAGGATGACACAATCATACTCCCAAACCAGACTCCGAGCCTCCAGATTTTATGAAAATTTGTAAAGTTATTGATGTAGATATCAGGTCTATTTTATTTTGGTTAAACATGTCTCAATTAGCTAACTCTAGACTATTATGTTTTATCTAATTGTCAGTTATAATCTTCATTAAAAAAATATAAAGCACTCCATGTACCATTAGTGCTTATGAAATAAAGTTGAAGAAAATAAAATATACATTTATTGAAAAGTTTATGAAAAATATTTGAAAAGAAATTATTTTTGTTTATCCAAAAATTTTATGATCATTTTGATTTTTTACATTTAAAACCATTGGCCCTAAACTAACAGATGACATACTACTTTTCTATTTCAGGAAGGGCATTTAAAGTTTTTTTTTTTTTATTCAAGCAACCTATTGATTTTAGCTGCAGCAACTTTAAAATGCTATTTCTTATAAAATAGTTTTTAAAGAAATTTCGCAAAAGCAAAATCTCAAATAAACAAGCTATTATTTTCCTTTTCCTTCCTATATATAAAGTTTGAACAGATTGTCCCTGAGCATTTAATTTATGCTCCAAGATCGATTGATTATTTTTTTTTAGCCTCTTATCAACTACAAAAAATTGCTTCAACTGATCTGAGGAGGGCATGGGTTAAGTACTTGGGGTGTCGACTTGCCTATATTTGTCTTGCATGCAACTTTCATGTTCCTTTCTCAATAAGATCATTATACTCGTCTATAGAATGTGTGATGGTCATCAATTATGTGCATCAGTGTAGAGCTAGCAATCAACTATAAAAAATAATTCAATATTGGCTTGAAAATTANTACAGGAGGTGAATGCCTCGCCAAATGGAGGTAAAACCCCTTACAGGCGCATCTCACAGAACATGAAACGTACGCATCGTGCTATATATGCAAATGAGGTCTATGCATCACGTGAGTCATACGCCTCGAAGCAAAATTTTTAGATTGTGTTGAGACGTGCATCAAGGCGTGACTCTAATTACACAATTTTAAATACTGCATTACTGCCATAATTGCCCGGAATCTCAAAAGGAGGTTTAATCAAAATATGCTGAACGTGAGATATTACAAATAATCTATTAACTTAATTTAAAGCATGAAACTTAATTTGTCATATACCAAGATGAAACTAAAAGTGTCTAAATCAGCATCAGTAGTGTATAAATCATTTAGTTTGGTTTACAGATGTTATTTATTCATTTAAGCATGATATATCTGTGGGGATCAGTTGTTTTCAATTTTCATTATCAACTCAACTTCGCTATTTTCTTAACAATACTCACTGGGATGTGTATTTGTATTTTATTGTTCTTATTATTTGTTACAGTTGGAAGATTCATATGAAAGTTTTCACAATAAAACTTTATATTAAACATGACAATTATAAATCTATTATGAACGTGAACATGAGATGCTATATAATAAAATAATGGCACATCTAAATCCCAAAAAGATTAATTGGAGTTCTTTCAGAGATTAAATACTGCAAAGCTGAGGTCACACAAAGCATAACGCGCATTGGGAGAATGCTTAAAAAATGAAAATTCCAAGAAGCTCTAATATTATTCAAGATTTCAATGTATATGATTTTATTTTATTTCATGAGCCTCCCATGCCATGGATTCCTCTATCTTCTTTCCGTGCATTAGCAGTGTTATGTAAACCAATTCTAGCAGATTTCGAAGTTCTAACGATTGGTCAAATAAAAATAGAACTCAGTGAGAAATCACCTTGAAGTTCAAAACTGGATTATTGTGAATATATTCGATTTGGGCGATTTCCAAATACACTGCAAATTGCAGCGTATTATCGCTGCCGCTATCGTCCACCGCCAGCTTGTCGCCGCTACCCACCACCCGCTCGTCGCAGCTATCCACCACCTCGCGCCACTCGCTGCCCCTCACAGGCATCACAACACCGATCTTCGCCGTTATTATTGTCGAGCATGTTTTATATTGATTTTATTTTTCTTCAAAATAAAAACAAATATAAATTGATGCAGTTACTTTACACTAAATCAGATAACTTCAAAGTATTTCAAATACACTATATTTCAATTATACTATATTCCTATTTGGCAAACCAAAAGCCGCGTGTGAATTAATATCTGACAACTTATCAAATAAATTTACTCATCCTGTCATAAAAGTTTATGATCAACAATGAGATCATATTCAATATTAACATAGATATTAAAGGTTTTCTACATTGGCATAATAGACCTATTTATGATAATTCATGAATTATCTTGCAACAACAAGCCTTTATTCCACTAAATGGGGTTGGCTACATGTATCATTTTTCTTCATCGTGTCCTATAGAGTGTCATATTTTCATTTATTTCTAATAAATTAAGATCTTTTTTATACAACATGCCCAAGTCTTTTTAGGTCTACCTCTACCTTTCTTAACATAAGTCAAATCTAAAACGTCTACTCTCCTAACCGGATCACCAAATGGTAGACGTTTAATGTGACTAAACCATCTATGACGACTCTCTCTAATCTTGTTTGCCACTAGAGTTATACCAACCCTTTCACGGATACATTCATTTTGCATTTTGTCTCTAAGAGTCAAGCCACTCATCCACCTCAGAATTCTCATCTCAGCAAACATTTAACTTAGTTTTATGCTTCTCTTTCACAGGCATGTTCTAGTTTTATGCTTCTTTTTCATAGGCCTATTTTGTGTCATAAAGCATTGCAGGTCTTACCACCATCTTATTAAATTTTCCTTTCATAAGTCTAAGTAGTACTTTTCTATCACACAATAGGCCCGATGCATTCCTCCACTTCAACCATCCAACTTGAATTCTACTAATAGCATCCCCATCTATATTGCCATCACTTTGAATAAGAGAGCCGAGATATATAAATGTTCACTTCTTTTAATGATTTGATCACCCATTCTTACAACTCTCCCATTACTAAAATTATAATCCATAATTCAGTTTTAGATCTACTCAAATGAAGGACTTCGACTGTAATGTAGACCTCCATAATTCAAGTTTATTTTGAACTCATTAGTCTTATCCAAAAGGAGAATATCATCAGCGAAAAATACACAACAAGGTAAATCCTCTTGTAAATGTCTAAATGTCCAATAAGTGCATCCATACCTAAAGCTAAAGAATATGGGTTTAAAGTCGATCCCTGATGTAATGCAACTGAAATAGGAGAAAACTTGCTCATGAATTATCTTACACAAAGCAAAATAAGTGCTAAAATCTACTTAATAAATAGCAAATTCTCAACTCATGGCCTCTATTTTAGAAGGCGTTGATGGGTTGCGCCCAGGACGAGTCCCTGAGAGAGGTGCGTGGTAAAATACCCATGCCCAGTGAGGGGGCCATGATCCTTACGGGGCATACATCCCTACATGCCTTTTACGCCCTAGGAAGAATTTTGTACCCCACGAGTCTACTAAAAATAAAAATAAAAACCTAATCGCACTCAAGCCACTGATACTTGATTTCGTCGCAATCGTCTCTCCGGTAGCTCTCCGTCCCAAACATCTCTCCCACACTCTTCTGCAAGTGTAGAAAGCGCAGAAAGCAGTTTCAACCATCGCGCTTTAGCTCTATCTCCCACGATACCCGCCATCATGAAATCCACTTCCAAACATCTCCCCCGCAGCCAGTCGGTAGTTCTGACCCATCATGGAGCAATCTCCAACGGTTTTGCAACCATCGTCACCCTATCTCCCACAATTTCACCGAAATAAATGTAAACTCAATTTAAATGCCGTGTGGATTTCACTGTATATACAGTGATTTCACTATAGCTACAGTGAAAACCATCAAATCCGCATGGGGTGTTTGGCTGCAACTTGCAAATTTAGAATTTGTGGGGCTTAAGAAAAAGCTTGAACATCTTTTAATCCCCACAGTGATTTTGACACAACCATTGGTAAAAAAAAGATTTTGAGAATGAACTTGAATAATGGATAATATTCAATGACCGAGATCAATTGAGCACAACTAGTTTATTTTTTGGCTCAAATATGTTTACTTATTTTTATATTTTTGTATGTTTTTAGTAGCTTTATGCAAATATCTTGAATTTTAGTTTTAGAAGACCTGTTTAGAAATTGAGTGAGTATAAATTCTTTTAATATCTCTTAATAACTTTTTATTAAGAAAAACTAGTTTAATTTTTTGTCACTTAATAATTAGGTCTTATATTACTTTTATACTATGAGGCTTACGCTTGACGTTTTGGAGCTAAGCCTCGCCCCGTAACAAGCTAAAATTCCCCGCCCAACACTTCTTGGCTTTTAAAAGATTGCTAGTCAAACACAAATTTTTCTAGGAAATGGAAATTTGATAGAAAATTAAAAGTTTATGCTCAATAGAAATGCAAGAAATAGGTACTGGGATGAGTACAACGACTTTCTAAGTTTCAGAAAAGAGTTTTGAAGTTGTATTTTCTTTTCTAGTTTACTTTGTTGTTAAGCACGACTGTAATGATAGTACTAAAAGAACAAGACGTGTTATTTGATGTTTAGATTATCTCATTAGGTTTGATTTAATGTTGCATATCACTTAAATTTAGCCCTTGACTAATAGAGTTGTACATGGTCCCCTCTTTTGGGTTGTACCCAGTTCTCAATTATCTGTCCACATACTTGAAATTTCCATGCTGTTGCTAATTTCAGAAGCTATTATGTTTAGGACAGCACGTTAATATTACCCAAGTCCTTTGTATTTTTATATCTAACACCAGAATTTTATTTTTTTACAATTACTTTTTATTAGAGAAGATTTAAATGGACATGTTGATAGAAAGAAAATTTTAGAAGTATTCATACTTATTAGGATTTTGAAGTGACTAATGAATAAGGTAGCGTCATATTGAATATTAATTTAGTTTATGAATTTATTATAGTTAATACTTTATTTTTTAAAAAAATAAGTATATTATCACTTATAAGAATAGATCTAGGAGTATTTAAATATGGATGTATATGGATGAATAAAACATAAACCTCTTAGCAGATGAAGTTATTCACACAAACGAAGCTCCTACATCTTTTGACACGCAAACTCCTTCAAACCCAATGCAGACCCAAAAATTCATGATGCATACTTCACTTGAACCTCGGATGACTATATGGATCTTAATTTGGCATAGCGTTATTCAAGATGTGATATAGAGCCATTGTCACCAAGCAGACCCCCCTAACCCCTATCCCTTAGGGTTAACCGTGATATAACAGAAGTGGGCAACTCAAACAGACATAATTCCCACCACACTAGTTTTGGCTTGCATAAATCAGGACTCAGTGAATAGTGAATTAATCGTCACAAATATTAACAATCTAATTCAATCCACAATTTATTAAAATTATCAATTACTTGGAAGCGTGCATAATAATATCACGAAAAATGTATACAGGGCAACTAAAAATCAAACATATAAAATACGTACCTAATAGTCTATACAACTTTTCAAATTATACAATCCAAAAGTTCTTCAATATCACACTGGCTACTCGCTCTGATGCTCTTTACTTATTCCTGAAAGTCAGCAACATATAAGTGAGCTACAAGCTTAGCAAAGTAATCAAGCCTAAAGTAATATGCTATACACGGAAAGAAAGCAAAGTGCATGTAATTCATATGCATGACAACAAAACACAAACACACTTTAATCATATGAAACATCTAGAGTAAGATGTATGAATGCAGTAAATAGTAACAAACTTCAATAGCATATGTATTTCTTTAACAATTTCATAATCAATAAACGTCGTCTTGCATATGTCACTCATACTTGCATAGGCCTTACTAATTTCTTTTTTCTTTCATGTCATTGAGTCGTCAACCCACCTATCGGCTATACAACTATTCATAAAAGTTGAACCCCTCCCAGTATAGTGATTATCTACAAGCCACTAATGTCAATAGTTTCGTTTCTGTCTAAATATCAAGAGTCGGAAATCTTATTGCTTCCCGGTCATTCGTACCTACACGTCATTCATGTAATAGACTACCTATCACAACACTTTTGATATTCCCTTGAACATATTTTCGGTAACAATTATTCATCATATACAAATCATTTATCATATGTATATACAACAGTAAAATAATACTTGCAAGTAATGATTTAATAAACATGCTCACTTGATTTTTAAAAGCAGTAAAATCATAAGCTCGAGTTTTTATTTCACTAACATGTGCAGGTATTCGACGATATGTAGAAATTTCTAAATACAATTGCATATCAATAGATCACGTAATAATCCTACAAAATGATATTCTTCTTAAGTTAGCACATAATTATTTCATATAGGTTAACGGAACAATCTCACGAAAAGTTTTCTCAGGCTCTTCTTGCGCTCTTCGTTTAAAGTATATTACCTGAAATCATAATTCCTTTCAAATTTTAGAAAATACTTAATTTAAACTCTAACATTTTAATAAACCCAAGTAAAATTTCTTACCTCAAATAGGCTTCCGTGCATTCAATTCTACATTTCCTTTATTTATTTCCAATCTTCCATTTCTTCTAAATTTCTTCCTTCCCTTCCGTTTCCTCTTCTATCCTTTTTCATAGGCTGCTACAAACTATTAATTAATTTGCTGTAGATTAAAGTAATTAGGAATGCAGAAATAACAAGTTTAGATTCACTAAAATCAACTAACTATACATACATATATAAATCTACCTAATAAACAAACTAAAAAATCCTTCTCAGGTTTAAACTCCCAACTTTGCACTTCCACCTTCCTATGGTCTGCTTATGGACATGGAGAAAAATGAGCAAAATAGTAAGAAAAAATAAAAACTTAACATACATATACAAACATATATACTTGAAAGTTTATCATTATTACCTACCAACTACCTCAATTTCCCCTTAAGTTTGTTGCTTTCTTCCTAGAACAGACCAGCAGCTCTCAGTTTTCTCCGATCCAGAGCCCTACTCTGCTCAGCTACAGCCAGATTGCCGAACAGTACAATGAAGGGAGAGAAATAATTAATATTTAATTATATTAGTTATACCTTTATTTTCAAAAAACCAAGTATTAATAACTAACCAATACTTCCATGTACCAATTTGATCAATAAAAAATATACAATTTTATAGAAATAGTTCGGATGGATTTTGAGGTATGTGAAAAATCAGGTATATTTCAAAAAGATTAAAATTTTACCTGAATTAACCAAAATTGAGTATTCCGGTCATTCCCTTAGAAAACCTTGGTGGTCCTTTTCCATTTTTATACTTTGATGAGTGCTATGTTTTTATCCTTTTGTTTTGTTTTACCTTTCTTATCAATTTTTAGAGCTTTTGACAACCCTAGCCACCTCCTTTACACCTCCGAAACCATAAGAACACTCATTTGCATCTCCCTCTTCAAATCTACTTTAAATACTAAAACACGCTCTCTAGATTTGGCCCCCAAAGCAACCCTCAAGCCAAACTCTGACACACCCCCCAAACCTCCATACCACCTCTTTGAATCTCTAAACCCTAATACTTCCCTCTCCGTTCTCAGCCTAATACTCCACAAGTCAATTCCAAGCCTACTCATCCCTATATATTCCTTTACAATCAACTATTGACTTGCCCAAATAACCACAATAAATTTAACCCTAGTTCCTCACTAAACCCTTGCAAGCTCTATTCTACATCTGCCATATACCGCCACAGAATAGTGTGTATCGTCTCCTTAGAATCCTCCCACCACCAAATTATCAAGCAATCCTATTAATGACTAACCAATTAAGTATAATATACCTTAATGAAGTGATAATTTCATTCATCACTACTAAATGGAACAAATTTACACATTGTTGATTGAGATGACACTACTATAACGAGGCGTCAATTTAGGTCCACAGGTTGAGTTTGATTTTAACCAAAGAAATGACCCAATATAAATATATTCAATTCAAACCCAAACCGTTCATTGAATATGTCAAAATTTTCTATCCCGAAAGTGATATTGCCTAAGCCAAACCAAAACTAATAAGAAATAGATAATATTTAAATTGAGATTGGATAGATTCAGTCTGACTCAATGAAAACAACTTGATCAAGGCACTAACTCAAACAAAAAAAAAATGTAACAAGAAAAAAAAAACTATGATTTTATCAAAGTTAGTATTTTTCAGTTTGAACTAAACCCAACTTGGCTTTTTTCAAGTCAATTTGTTGACTTAGACTCGACCCAAGTTTAATGCGGGTTGGCCCAAACTCAAATTTTTCGTGTTGGATCCAATATTGACACCTCTATTGCTACATAATTAAGAGGCCAAACCCCTTTTGATGAAGAAATCTCTCTTTAACAATGATAAGTTTTGTAATTTTTTTATATAAATTTTAATATTTTGGTCAAAGTTTAAAATTACGCAACTGAAAATTGAGAGATTTTTATCTGTGAGGTGAGATATAATCCTTAGAACAAATAATATATGCAAAATAAGAAATATTATACTAATATTAAAATTTAAAGTAAGAAATTATATATTAGCGTCCTAATATCAAATCATAAAGTAAGAAGAATCATGCAAATATTAGAATAAGATAGCAAAATAAATTAAGAGCATAACCAATCAAAATAACTTCATTATAATAGTTCTCTCCTACTCCCAAATCAATGTAAGAATAATAAGCCACTAAAATTAAGGCTTATAAATTCAATGGTCAATNTGCAAATATTAGAATAAGATAGCAAAACAAATTAAGAGCATAACCAATCAAAATAACTTCAATATAATAGTTTTCTCCTACTCCCAAATTAAAGAAAGAATAAAAAGCCACTAAAATTAAGGCTTATAAATTCAATGGTCAACGGTCTTTTTCAGCACTGAGTGGGCCTTCATTAGAACTTTCATCATAATAAATTGATTTCTCTCATGCCTCATCATCAATTATGTCAATATTCACATAATATTTCACATCTTTAATCTCAACCATCTTATTCTAATTCAATCAATAAAAACAAATAAAACATTAATTTTAAGTTTAAAATGATGGCTACTTTGACTATAATATTTTACATAAATTTTATGTTAATTTCAAATTGACTTAGGTTAGACAAATTGGCCTTATTTCTATCTCCATCTAAGAAATCAAAATCGAGATCTTATAATAAATTTGAATGAATAGTTTCATTGTCATAATACACAAATCATTCATCATTTAATGGCATAGCATTACAGACTAACGAAATTTCATCATCCTTCGAAATATGTTTCCTTCGCATATATATATTTTTAATCTCTTATTGTACATGATATAAACTATGAAGTTCAATCATAAAAATTTAAATGATTTCTCATATTGGAGTGTGCGTGAGACAAAAAGCTAGGGTAAGCGTGCATGAGACCGTAAGCTGTGATGAAGAGGAATAAAGTAATAAGAGAATTTTGATTTTATAAGCACGATACAAGCGAGAATTGGAGAAATATATCTAATATTTATTTTCTCAAGAAAATATGCCAAAAAGTTTTTAGTTTACTCTTATTGTCATTGTAAGAGTAGTGTACTGGTTTAGTGGGCAATGATATAATGATTGTCATTGTGATAAATATTACTCTTTGTTATTGCTAAAATCTATTATGTTATATCTACTATAATTACATTCTGCTATAGTAAATTTATAATTTGCTCTATTTAAAATATTGGGACGCACTCTAATCTATTTGAATAATGCTTGAACCCTGGTCAAACATTGTCAAAGAATAGTCTGACTACTGTACTTCATTTCTTATAATATGCTCCCTCTGATAGGACTATTGTCTTATATTTTTTATAATTAATATACAAAATATGTCAAATGCACTATGTTGTGCCATAACTATTGTGATTGAATTCCTTATTATACCAGTCTAAGATAAATCCATAAACAAACCATGATCAAACAATCTTTAAAATTGATAGAGCATTACACAAACAATAATCAATCCAACCTCAAACAAGCTTCACATAATCTGAGAACTTCATCAAACAATCTTTGAATCATGAACATTCTTTAAATCATCTTCGATAAACCATTGAATAATGATCACACCATTTTCGTATTATGATAGAACCATCTTTGAATCATCTATCTCTAAACAAAGATTCATCTATCTTTGAATCACGATCTAGCAATGACTGAAACATCTTCGAACACATTATATATACTTCAATTTTAAAAGGCAATCCACAATAATACCATTTGGTTTGGAGAAAAGTTGAAAGGTTAGAAAATATTATTCAAACTGGTTGAGAAAAAGTAAAAATTAAAAATCAAAATGGGAACAATAAAACAAGTAGATATATATACAAGTAGCAGAGGTTGTGTATTGCCTTTCACAAAAGTAGGTCTTGAACAACTTGTGCCTGTGGAGCTATGTCTAAAGAAGCGTCCCCTGATTCTACTCTTTGCTGAAGCTTGTGTCTGCCATGACGATGGCTGCTCCTTGCAGAACTCCTATGGCCTTTTTCTTCTTTAGCCTCATTTTTCTTAGAATTTCTGTTTTTTTCTTTACCATGACCATGATGCTTGCCTTTAAAATGGGAACAATAAAACAAGTAGATATATATACAAGTAGCAGAGGTTGTGTATTGCCTTTCACAAAAGTAGGTCTTGAACAACTTGTGCCTGTGGAGCTATGTCTAAAGAAGCGTCCCCTGATTCTACTCTTTGCTGAAGCTTGTGTCTGCCATGACGATGGCTGCTCCTTGCAGAACTCCTATGGCCTTTTTCTTCTTTAGCCTCATTTTTCTTAGAATTTCTGTTTTTTTCTTTACCATGACCATGATGCTTGCCTTTTCTAGAGCTGGAACTTCCCATTTCTCTCTCTAGCATGACTGAATTCTCTTTCAAAGGTAAATCTGCATTGCTGATTGTTGAACTTTCTTTCGCCAAACTATGTGTATGGTTCTCAGAAAGTGTCTTCTGAACTGTTGCTGATGTTGCAGAAAGCACATCCCTAACTGCACCAGAGAATATATCTTCCCCTGGTTCCTTTGCATGCTTTGAAGAAGATGGTAAATCCAAGTCTTCGTCCAACCTTACAACTGTAGGCCGAGGTTTTGCAGGCTTTTTCAATCTAGAAGTTGAGGACTGATCTGTAAGTTTTAAGAGATCATTAGTAGCATCGTCGGGGCTAACTGAATCTTTATAGTCATTGGCTCTTGGGTACTCATTTGACCCATGAATATCCGTCTCTGTAGAAAGATAATACAATCCATGCCGTTTCCTATGCTCAGAGAGCAAAGAAGTAGACTCAGTTGTCAGTTCAGGGTCCTCCTTATCTTCATTATGACTGTGTGCTCGTGTGGAGAAAGATATTGAAAGTGATGGATGAACACCATTGTCCCTTAGTATCACATCAAGATCACCAAGGTTTTCCCTAAGCTCCAGCCCTTCAGGCACAAGGACTCTCTTATGAGCATGTATTGATACAGGACCAAGCTCTCCAGAGAAAGCAGCATTCATAAATTTGACAAAATCCCTAATTTTGCCATCTTTCCTCCAGTTTCCATCATCAGCTTTCCACTCCTCAATCCCATTCAAAATATGAATCAAACCAAGCACATTACACGCCCTCTCTTGAACCTCCACTTCATCACATTCTGACAATGGTAGCATTGCCGTTACAATCAAGTTCAGCATATTGATGATGGATTTACTAGTTAAGAGTTCCTTCATCTCCATTGATTCCAGTTTGAACGAGGCCACATCGNCACCAGCAGCAGCGGAGAGGAGAGGAGAGGAAGGAGATAGTGCTTCGACAAGTTTGGGGAGGAAGGTTCGAGAGAAATCAGGGGTGAGGCGGAGTACAGGAAGGGAGGTGGAGACAGCGCGGCAGCGTACATGGNATTTTTAAATAATTTAATTGACTACAATGCAATAAATATTTTTAATCAATTAAAATGAATAATTATAAATATAATAAAAATATATTAAATATTATTTAAATGAATATTTTAAATATAAATAATAATATTTAAATATCGTCTCATTTTTAACATCCTACGACTGTGTGATTAGAGTTGTCAAAGTAGCTCATTATTCGTGCATAGTTCGTGCTCGACTCGATAAGCAAGTGAACCAAACACAAACAAATTTATTGAGCTATATATATAAACGAGTCGAACACGAACAATGACATTGTTTAACAAGCCGAGTATGGATTAGCTCATGCTCGACTCGTTTACAACCCTATCTGCTGCATGCATGACTGGGGTTCTCAAAATGGTTTTTTTGTTCACGAACAACTCGAGTTCGACTTGTTAAGCAAACAAGCGAACACGAATATTTTTTTTTGTTCGAAATATAAACGAGCCGAACACGAACAATGATATTTTTTAATAAGCCGAACACAAGCTGAGCCCAGTATCACCCTTGTTCAGCTCGTTTACACCCTTAGTCTTGATAAATCTTTAGTCTTCATTTGCTGACTCTTGGACTTTTGTCTGTCAACCCTTAGTCTTCTGTTCGTGGACCCTTGGTCTTTCATTAGTGACATCTCCTTAGTCGTACTCCTTTATACTTTTCGTATGTTGGATTTGCTTGAGCTTTGTGCAGACATGCAAGTTGTGCACCACCTTTTTTTTAACCTCCTAATTCCCATACATTAATATCTTGCACTTAAATTGTGCTATTACATTTATACAATCAAAATTTTCACATACATCACATCACATCAAAAATATCACAACTTTAACCCTAGAAGTGAAATGGTAAGATAGCATCTATGTATAAATTAAATTTTATGAGTTAGATGTGTGAATACATAGGAATCAAATGAACTTAGATAACTAATATTACATCAAAATATAATTATTATTATTTTTTAAAAAAGTGGAGGACATCAAATTTTCATGAATGTAAATATCAAATTTTAATTGGTAGATATGTAAATTCATAAGAATTATGTTGTATGCATGTAAATTTTTAATTAATTATTTATTTGGATGAATATATCAGAATACATTATGAATGAAAATGCCTTGTATAAGCATGTAGATGGGGATTGCCAACTTTTGCATTGTCGACCTATGCACCTTCTCTTTGGATGTATCTTTTAATATAGTTTCTTAGATAATTTAGGATGTATTTATTGACCATCACAGTGTTGATAATCATCCTAGGTTACCATGAAGGACAATGAGAAAGATGAGTTCATATGCCATGTACAAACAAGAGATTTGAACATTATGTTAGAAACCTATGTTCAAAAATGAACTTCAAGTAACAACAACAACAACAACAACAAGTGTTTATCTCACTAAGTGAGGTCGGCTACTTGAATCCTTTTTCTCCATTGTCTTTTTGAGTGTCATATTTTAATTAAATTCTAATAAATCAAGTTTATTTTTTGATACAGCATGCTCAAGTCTTTGTAAGTCTACCTCTATCTTTCTTAACATAAATCGAATCTAAAACATGTAATCTTCTAACTATATCATCAGATGTCAATGTTTAATGTGACAAAATCATCTAAGATGACTCACTCCAATCTTCTCTATTGGTGGAGCTGCACCAATACTTTCATGGATATACTCGTTTCCCATTTTGTTTCTAATTGTAAAGCCACTCATCCACCTAAGCATTTTCATCTCTGTAACGCTTAACTTAGATTTATGCTTCTTTTTTATAGGCCAACATTTGACACCATAAAGTATTATGTTTCACCACTATCTTATAGAATTTTTCTGTCTAAGCAACACTTTCATATCACAAAATAGGCTTGAAGCATTCCTACACTTCAACCATCTAATTTTAATTATATCAAAAACATCACCATCTATACCACCCTCACTTTGAACAGTTGACCCGAGATATCTAAAGTGTTCACTTCTTTTAATGACTTGATCACTCATTGTTACAACCCCACCACTAGATCAGCTACTGCTAAAGTTACATTCCATAAGTTCATTTTTATATCTACTCAAATGAAAGCCTTGAGACTCTCAAGTTGACATCCATAATTCAAGTTTTTCTTGAACTCTTTCTCTTCTAATCTTATCCATAAGAAGAATATCAACAGCGAATAACATACATCAAGGTACATCCTCTTGTAAATGACCACAAGAACATCCATAACTAAAGCAAAAAGAGATGAGCTTAAAGTCGATCTTTGATGTAATCCAATTGAAATAAGAAAATATTTGATTAATACTCCTTTTGTTCGACCACAAGTAACAACTATAGTATACATATCTTTAATAAATTGAATACAAGTCATATCAACATATTTCTTTTCCAGAACTCTCTTCTCATGGAACTTTAGTATAAGCTTCTTCTAAATTAACGAAAATCATGGTAAATCCTTTTTACTCTCTCTGAACTTCTCCATCAGACCTCAAAAAATGTATAGCTTCCATAGTGGACTTGTCCGACATAAATTAGATTTTGAGAAATAATTTTTTCACATCCCGACTGATGTTCAATTACTTTCTCCCACAAAGTTAATGCATGACACATTAACTTTATTTCTCTATAATTTGCACACTCTTGTGCATTTCCTTTATTCTTAAAAATAATGACTAAAATATTATTTCTCTTCTTCTTAGGTATCTTTTTAGTTTTCAAAATAATATTAAAAATTATAGTAATCCAATAAATCCTCAAATTTCCTAAGTATTTACACTATTATATTGAGATATCATCAAGTCATACTGATTTTCCACTCCATTCTCTTTGAAGTCTCCCCAACTTTAATTTTACCNGCTGGAGAAAACGAGTCGGAGACACTCAAACACCAGCGACTTAGCCGGCGACCGGCGCATAAGCTCGCAGATCGGATCAACGAGCTTGCGCGTAAGGCGAGGCTCCAATACGATCAGGCGAGAAAAGATTTTTATAATTTTGATGAGAACCCAGTTGTTGCGGCACTCGAGTAGAATTCGGTGAAAATCTGGGGCGAGCGGGAGATAGGGGCGGGGATCACCGGAGGAAACGAGCTCGCAAAATACACCAGCAGCAGCGGAGAGGAGAGGAGAGGAAGGAGATAGTGCTTCGACAAGTTTGGGGAGGAAGGTTCCAGCGAAATCAGGGGTGAGGCGGAGTACAGGAAGGGAGGCGGAGACAGCGCGGCAGCGTACATGCACTGCAGCGCGTGGGGAGGAGAGAAGAGATAGAAGATCGTTGCNCACCAGCAGCAGCGGAGAGGAGAGGAGAGGAAGGAGATAGTGCTTCGACAAGTTTGGGGAGGAAGGTTCGAGCGAAATCAGGGGTGAGGCGGAGTACAGGAAGGGAGGTGGAGACAGCGCGGCAGCGTACATGAACTGCAGCGCGTGGGGAGGAGAGAAGAGATAGAAGATCGTTGGATAAGTGAAGGGCGAGATCGGGGGAGCAAGAGAGTGCAAGTAGATGTAGCGCAGGGGAGGAGACGGAAGGATTGGGAGATTGGAGGTCTTTGCGGAGCTGATGGGTGGCGAGGGGCAATAGTTCGGTGGAAGAATGGTGGAAAGAGAGGGATGCGCACAGGTAAGCGGTGCGCTTGAAAGCGGGTACAGAGGAGGGGAGGAGTTCGAGGGCGTGGAAGGCNGGAGGTCTTTGCGGAGCTGATGGGTGGCGAGGGGCAAGAGTTCGGTGGAAGAATGGTGGAAAGAGAGGGACGCGCACAAATAAGCGGTGCGCTTGAAAGCGGGTACAGAGGAGGGGAGGAGCTCGAGGGCGTGGAAGGCGGCCCAGGACATGTCCAGGAAGTAAAGGGAGGAGAGATATGTAAGCTTTTGCAGGGCGAGAAACTTGGTGTCGGAATCGGTGGAGCGGATCTCACGGCGGATCTCGGCGAGGAGGCGGTGGATTAGGGACGNTTGGAGGTCTTTGCGGAGCTGATGGGTGGCGAGGGGCAAGAGTTCGGTGGAAGAATGGTGGAAAGAGAGGGATGCGCACAGGTAAGCTGTGCGCTTGAAAGCGGGTACAGAGGAGGGGAGGAGCTCGAGGGCGTGGAAGGCGGCCCAGGACATGTCCAGGAAGTAAAGGGAGGAGAGATACGTGAGCTTTTGCAGGGCGAGGAACTTAGTGTCGGAATCGGTGGAGCGGATCTCACGGCGAATCTCGGCGAGGAGGCGGTGGATTAGGGACAATTCGCCGCCGGGGGCAGAGCGGAGGGCTTTGATCATGTCATCGAGGGAACGCTGGAAAAGTGAATCCACCAAGAAAGGAGCGAAGCCGCCGGAAGTAGATGCTGAGCTTCCGGTATTGGAGAATGCGCCGGCGGCCATGACGGGTTATGACTGAGAATGGAAGCGAGGAATGGGAGCGGTTAAGCAGATCGATCACGTATAAGGGATGGTTATGGTCGAGGATTTCGTTGGCAATTGGGGCTAACTTGGTAAATGTACTTGAATCCTGTAAATCCGGTCCAAGACATCGAATCTAAATGAGGAGAGAGAGATGAAAAGATAATTGCTTGAATTGTTGATTAGCATATTTTATCCCTTATTTATAAAAAAGATGGTACAATATATAAATTTATATATTTACACATGATCAAAAGGGAGATTTTTTTAGGTATTTTATATGTGTAGATTTTTAGTTCGGCTACACTATAACTCCTTCGGATAAAAATAGTTNAAAAATTATTAAATTAGATTCAAATGATGTTTTAATATAAATAATAAATTTTAAATTTTGCTCAAATCCTTATTGTCCTATGTCTTATGATTACATGATTAGGGTTGTTAAAATGACTCTTTGTTCGTGAACAACTCGTGTTCGGCTCGTTAAGCAAACGAGCCGAACACGAATACACTTTTGAGCTCGAAATATAAACGAGCCGAACACGAGATGAGCATGGCTCGCTCGTGTTCGGCTCGTTTACACCCCTAATCCTGTAAATCCGGTCCAACACATCGAACCTAAATCAGGAGAGAGCGATGAAAAGAGAATTGCTTGAATTATTTATTAGCCTTTTTCAAATGAATGTATCTCTTATTTATAAAAAAGATGGTACAATATAAAAAATTATATATTTACACCTGATCAAAAGGGAGATTTTTTAGGTATTTTATATGTGTAGATTTTTAGTTCGGCTACACTATAACTCCTTCGGATAGAATTAGTTAGTTTTAGTTCTGCATGACCTATTTGATGGACAAGACATGTTCGTTTGTCTTTGCCGCATCAAGTTTGTGGCCATTCTTTTATGGTTTTCGGGTAGGCAAGATTTGACTCGATTGGCTTGGTTTTACGGGTTGGTTATACTAGTCTGGTTGTCTACTATTAATCCCTGGATATAAAATTTTTGTTAGTAGAGCTAGTTTAGGTTATCGAACATCGAGTAAGGGTGTGTTTGAGGCAGCTTGTACTTATCCAGATAAGCCGCTTATATGGAAACACGGACCGCGGGGTTCGACTCGCTTTCCACGTTCAGTGTAAAAAACTAACTGCATTTTCGGATAAGCTGCCCCCACACGAAGCCTAAATCACCGTAATTCAACGTAATTCAACAGGTAATTTACTCGTCGACGAGATAAACTTTTGGGGATGTCTCGTGTGGTTATGTGATTGCTAGTTTTTGGCCCCTAGTGAGAAATCCTGAGGGCGTTCGTGAGATAGCTCGTGATGTCACATTTTTTTCTTAATTGGGCTATGACAAAAGAGTAATGGATGTCTTCGCTCTATTCGATAGACTTTAATCTTTGGTTCAGACAACCTTCAATCGATTGGCCTTCGACCTCGATTTTTTTTTTGAGTTGCATCTAGTCAGATAGGTCTTGATTAGGGCTGTTAAAACGACTCATTGTTCAAGAACAACTCATGTTTGGCACGTTTAGTAGCTCGTGTTCAATTCGTTTGTCAAGTAAATGAGCCAACACAAACTTTTTTTGCACTCAATATATAAACGAGCGGAACATGAACAAAGTTTTGTTCGTCCGTGTTCGACTCATTTTGACTGGAAATAATTATATTATATATATATATATATATATATATA